>JAGHQL010000149.1:0-68332 GCA_020080175.1 Glutinoglossum americanum
GCGACAACGCCACATTAATGCCGTTCCAGCGGCCGCGCAGCATATCCACAACACTGCAAGCAATGGAAATGCCATGTCATCTCCAAGGGGTGGCAGCAACGGGAATCCTGCGCCGTCTTCGAAGAGTGGCGGCAACGAAAATAGCAACAACAATAATAATTCAAACAACAACAACATCAATGTCAGCGGCAGTCAATCAACAGGTGGAATTAGTATGCAGGGTGGCCTCGTTGCACTCGGCGGGATATATTTAATCTGGTGGTTTCTTCATTGGCGATGGTGAATATGTTGTATATGGCAAGGTCTCGGCTCGACTGTGCTTCAGGAGAGCACGACGCTGAAGGGGACTTGAAGTATTCAGTGGCCGCATCGCCGCTACTTTTGACGCTAATAAATCACCTTTCTCAATATTGTAAACCTAGCATGCGTTGTTATAGCGACGCTTGTCCTCGATAAAGTGAGCAGGAATTGCTTCCTTCTCAAAACGCTTGTGAATTTACACTCTGTGGGGGTTGACACACCCTACTTACTCCATATCGGCGCCATGCAGCGTGCGTCGTAAACTCCTGCTCCGGGCGAACCTCGAAGTGGCTGCCGGAGTTGAGCGATACTATCTATCCCCGCTCGCAAAAAGGACTGAGCTGAAAATCGAACCGCGAATTGGCTACTGACGGGCGCACAAAGAATTGCCAAGTGGAGGTTACCCGCGCTTGCGACACAACCTCCGCATCGCCCTCAGAGGCGGAGCACGCTTCCAGTGTATACAATTGGGTGGATATGCTGCTTGAACGACAGTTGGGCGGCTCTATTCCACAGATCTTTCAACAAACAAGTTTCAAGAGGAAGTTCTACCGTTTGCGCAATCCATACCGATCCGATCGGCTCGGTTCTTATTATACGGACAACGCTAGTTACAGCCCGTCGATCCCCGGTAAAGTTTTGCCCCCTTTTTTAAACTAAATTCCAACCATCTTTCTAGTGAATTACAGGAAAATCCGGGGACATATGCATTCAGCCCAATCGTATTGGGCTATGGAGTCCCTATCTGCATCTTCTGGAAGTGGCGCATTTAGAAACATGAGCACTTCCTCCGTTACGCACAACCCTTCAACTCCGCCGATACGCCACGTCAGAGGTTAAAATAATTGCTGCCCGAGTTTCAGCGATATCCAACCAAAGGTGTTCAACCTACAGAACATGACGCACATCAAGAGCCCTGCTCTTCCACCAAAAGATTGTTCCCCTAGTTCAACCACTACATCTATACTGTCTCAGTTCGAAATACCCTCCTGACCGGTTTCCTGGTGTGTAAACCATGGGTCACTAGAGTAATACCATGGGTAGGTCATACGTTCCGTAGGTGGTTCTTAAGGTGCAGCTAGTAGCACGGTCCAAAGTGTTCCAGCCTAAGGGAGTAGGAACATAGCAGCCTTAGTGAGTTTCGTCTGTGTCTGCCTTGTCTTGCAGGAATCGAGGGTTCGTGCGTCATTCTGACCCAACCAGGTGAAAGGCTGAGACATCGGGTCTTGAGCTCCCTTGCAATCAGTCTCGGCATCACTGGATCGAAGGAGGGCTTAGGGGTGAGTGTTCGTGGTGAGCTGAAAGTCGACATGCATGCCCTTTCCGTCCTTCCTCCTCTAGGCTTGGCCAGTCGCAAACTCCACGCTTCGTCACAAGCCTTACACTACTAGCGCACCAAGAGTTGTTGCTGAAAGGACGCCATTCACAAGCCATCCGCCACTCATCAGCAGGGCCGTACGATTTCATGATTGTCAACAATGCTGAGGTGAGTTAGGGGGTATTCAGCCGCAGTAGATGTGTCAGATGAGTGACGATCCTGGGGATTCAATGGCTCGTCGGAAGTCATGATTCGATAGAGTTCTATGCCCTGTCCGCTAGCCCAAGACATGGGAAATGAAAATGGGCAGGTGAGGAGGGAGAAGGGGGAGCACATGCATGAATGCGGCCAATTTAGAAATTCCTCGTCGGAGAGCGAAGTTAGGGGTAAGGCTCAAGGTGGAAAATGGGCGAGGATGTAAGTTGAGAGAGGATGAGACGATGAATTTATGTTGTCTCTAGGAGGCCGACAAAGCGGCAAGCGATCAAGCGGCGCGCACTTTACCCCATCGGGGCACGCTCCATCAACGTGAGTCCAATAAGATAAAATATACGTAGGTCGATACCAAAAGTCTTCACACTCTTACCTGAGCCTCGGTAGAACTTTACCCCATCAGAAACCTCCCGCCCAAGGCTTTAGGTACATCTTTAGGCGCTGCTTTAACTAGGTTTTAGTGAGGCAAAGCCAAAGCGAAGCCTAAAAAGTGGTATTAAGACTTTTGGTGTCGGCCTACGTATATATATTTCTTTACCGAGGTGGTGGATAATCATTTATTCAGGACGGGACATGATATTGCGACAATCCATTCCTCCCATCCTTCAATGAAATATAGAGAGAAAGATGAGACTGATTAGAAAGCCATAGAAACGAGCCTTTTACCCCCCACCTTCCAACCGTGCCATTCAAGCAAATGCCCCTTTATAAAAATCACCTTTAACAAGTATTTGAGCAGTTACATACAACCCGTACTAGGCACATCCCAGCCCGCGCGCCTAGCCGCTTTAACCTTTTATAGCTTCTCGCTGTGGAGCCGCTTTTAGCCAAGCCCAGCAGCCCCTCAATTCTCAATATGGCAAAGCGCCTTCTTCCAGCATACCCGCCTCGACCATCTTTCCCGCTGTCACAAGCACGAATTCAAGTTGCTTGCAATCCTGCTCGGGTACCACCGCGCAACCATCTGCGCAAAGACAGACAGAACTACTTATTAGCGACCTCCTTCCTGTCTACTTGCGCCCTTCTCTTAAGCTCGCCGCGTGCCCATATCATCTTGGTCCTCTATACTCAATCCGAATCCCAGTATTTTCCGTTCCTTCATTTTTCATATGGCGCATCTCCCTCGTCCCGTTCACTGTGAGGACTTCGAGATTGCTATCATCTGCGCTTTGCAAGTGGAGCGCGATGCCGTCGAGGCGCTCTTAGACGAGGTATATGAGACAGACGGATTCTCATACCGGAAATCCTCTGAGGACCCTAACACCTATACCACAGGGAGAGTGGGCGAACACCACGTTGTGCTGGCATACATTCCGGGTATGGGTAAGGCTAGTTCAGCAGCTGTAGCATCCAGTATTCGCATCAGCTTCAAAGGGATTAAAGTCGGCATAGTTGTAGGGATCTGCGGAGGTGCACCAAGAGCCACTGATGGAACTGAAATTTTCCTAGGCGACGTTATCATCAGTGAAGCAGCGATACAAGTTGACTTCGGCTGCCAGTACCCAAACAAATTTATAAGGAAAACCACTCTAGAAGATAATCTCGGCCAGGCAAATCCGCAGATCCGTTCATTCCTGGGAAAGGTGTCAGGCTGGTCGGCTCACAAAAGGTTGACGGATAAGACTCTTATTTACTCTACAGCGCTCTACAAAAGGGATGGGTTTCACAACTCTAGATATCCCGGCATAGAGAATGACAAACTCTACCCAGCCTACTATCAGCACAAACATCAAAACTCAGATTCCTGCGTCATCTGCGGCCAATTTCAGGGCTATGGCGATGAAGTCTGCGAAACCGCGCTTAATTCTTCTTGCGCAGAACTGGGCTGCGATGACACGATACTGATACCCCGTAACCGGACCAAGGACGCATGGAAACCCTCAATTCACTTCGGTCGTATTGCGTCCGGGGATGGGGTTATGAAGAGCGGGCAACACCGTGATGAAATTGTGGCTAGCGAGAAAGTGATTGCATTTGAGATGGAGGGCGCTGGTGCATGGGACTACCTCCCTACAGTGGTAATTAAGGGCGTTTGCAATTACGCCGACAGCCATAAAAGCGAAGAATGGCAAAGATATGCGGTGACCACTGCAGCGGCTTGTACGAAGGCATTTTTAGAGGAGTGGAGGAGTGAAGACAGGCCGTCGAAGAGGTCGACTTCACCAGGTATGGCCTGTGTCTCCTGGTGTCTTCACGTCATCTAACCTCATGACAGAAATATCTTCCAGCTTAAGCGAGGAGCGTCGCTTGTCGACATCGGCAGGCGAACAGAGCTATTCGGAAGACATTAAAGCAATGTGCTTGCAGTCTCTCAGCTTTCTAAATATCGATTCTCACCGGCGTAATATAGCCCCTGCTCACCAAAACACGTGTGACTGGCTGTTTGCAACGGCACAATTCCAGCAGTGGCAGAATCGGGATGACTTTAAAAGCCACAACGGAGTTCTCTGGATCAAGGGCAAATCAGGAGCCGGGAAGTCCACGTTGATGAAACATGCCCTGGTTCACTGCCAAAAGTCATTCCCAAACCACGCTATTGCGGCCTATTTCTTCAACGCCCGGGGCGACCACCTGGAGAAATCTCCTCTTGGTATGCTCCGATCGCTACTGTATCAGCTGATAGAACAAAATCCGCAATTCTGCAGCCGCTTTATTCCACTCTTTCTCGACGAGCAAAAAAACAATGGGATTCATTGGCAGTGGCATTCGAACCTGCTTGAACACTTCCTGCTGGAGATGATGGGGCGTCATCAATCCCAGCCGATGCTTCTATTTGTGGACGCTCTAGATGAATGTGATGAATCCCAGGTGCGAGATGTTGTGTCATTCCTCGAAAAACTAAGTTCGGCTACCATCAGATCTGGAACCATACTCAACATCTGTCTATCGAGTCGCCATTATCCGACTATTTGTATGGAAAAAAAGCTCGAGCTAGTTGTGGAGAAGCGAGTTGAGCACGGTCAAGATATTGCTATCTATGTCCAAGACAAACTAAAGAAAATAGATGAAGGCATTGAGAGGGAGCTCCTTGAAAAGGCAGCAGGCGTGTTTATGTGGATTATTCTCGCCATCGAAATGCTCAACCAGAAATTCGATGAAGGTGGAATCGCAGCTATGCGGAAAACGCTTAGCGAGATGCCAGGCGACCTCGATGAAGTATTTCGAACACTTCTAGAGAAGGACAACACACGCAAGTACGAGACTATACTCATGCTTCAGTGGGTCCTGTTCAGCGAACACCTGCTTAAGCCGGAAGAGCTATATTTCGCCGTTTTGGCTGGAACGGATGGAACGGAATCAGAGGACCTAGGGCCTTGGGACCAGTCAAAGGTCACAAATCAAATCATTGAGCGGTTTATCACCACTACCTCGAGAGGTCTTATCGAAGTACGTAAAGGAGATACAGAAACAGTGCAATTCATCCACCAGTCGGTCAACGATTTCTTACTCCGAAATAAGAGGCTCCAAACGCTAGATTTAGCACTTGTACCGCATGTTATCGGCGCCAGCCACGATCGGCTTGCTAGTTCCTGTTTGTGTTATGTCGAGATGGTAAAGGATTCAACGCCCGAAAAGGAGCTAGTCCAGAGCTACCCGTTCCTAGAGTACGCATCTAGTTATGTCCTTTATCATGCTGAACAAGCACATGTGGGGCACATCGATCAACGCACGCGTCTCCAACAGCTGCAACGCGAGTCAAAAGTTTATGAAAGATTGAAGAGCTTTCATAATATTTTTTGGCGTTGGCCTCTGAAATATGGCACGGAAACGGAATTGCTCTATGTCGTGTCTCTCCGCCACTACCAAGGACTCGCCCGGGCTGTCCTGCTTGAACCTAGTGTTGACGTCAATGCGCAGAGCGGGCTCCTTGGCAGTGCGCTGCAGGCTGCTGCAGCTAACGTTAATGTCCACAACTCTGCCGCCGCTAAAGAGGTCATCCAGGTGCTGCTGGATGCTGGTGCTGACGTCAATGTCCAGGGTGGGCACTTTGGTAGCGCGCTACAGGTTGCTAGTAGGGGCATAGCTACTTATGATCATCACGGATACCTATTCTACAACCCCCCAAGTACAGAGGTCGTCAGGATGCTGCTGGACGCTGGTGCCGACGTCAATGCCGTATGTGAGCACCATGGCAACGCGCTGCAGGCTGCTGTTGGTGGACTTCGCGGCTATGGAGACGTCATTAAAGAGGTCATTCAGATGCTGCTGAACGCTGGCGCCGATGTCAATATCCAGTGTGGGTTCTATGGTAACGTGCTGCAGGCTGCTACTGCTGCCGCTTCTGATCGTCTTGGTTACACCAGAGCCATTGTCCCTCTAGAGGTCATCCAGATGCTCCTAGATGCCGGTGCCAACGTCAGTGCCCAGGGTGGGTACTACGGCAACGCCCTGCAGGCGGCGGCAGCAGTAGCAGCTACTGTTTGTAGGTACACAGGCGCCGATACTACTACAAAGGTTGTCGAGATGTTACTAGACGCCGGCGCTGATGTCAATGCCCAGGGCGGGCGGTACGGCAACGCGCTACAGGCCGCTGCCGCTCGCAAGAGCACCGCTGTGGCTAAAAAGGCCGTTCAGATGCTGTTGGACGCCGGCGCCAACGTCAACGCCCTTGGCGGGTACTATGGCAGCGCACTAAAGGCTGCTGTTGCTTGTGCTGATGGCTTCTATGTGGATGGTGATGACTATCGCCCTGATGATGAGACCTCCGTCGTTGAGGTCATCCAGATACTGCTAGACGCTGGTGCTGACGTCAATGCCCAGGGTGGGTGCTATGGCAGCGTGCTGCAGGCTGCTGCAGCTGATACTAGCACTAATTATAATACCGCTGCCATTGAAAAAATCATTCAGATACTGCTAGATGCTGGTGCTGACGTCAATGCCCAGAGTGGGCGTTATGGCTGCGCGCTGCAGGCTGCGGCTGTAGGAGCTGTAAATTGTTATTTCCACGACACCGACGACAGCGTTACTGCCCCCCCAAAAGAGATCATCCAGATGCTGCTAGACGCCGGTGCCGATGTCAATGCCCGGGGCGGGCACTATGGCAGCGTGTTGCAGGCTGCTGATAGGCATCACACCGACGACCCCGCCATTGAAGAGATCATCCAGATGCTGCTGGACGCTGGAGCCGAGAACACACTGTCCCGAAGCTCGAGTGAATTGTCAGATGAGGATACAGAGGACATAAATAGTTAGAAGGCGTACCCGGGATGCGAGCGATTCCCACACTTCGAACCAATGTGGCCCACTAACAACAACGCACGAGCTAAAGTCGATGCCTGACAAGTTTGAAAGGCTGGACCTAGCCTCCGAGCAATTGTCGGGGGATGGCAATGGTATCTAGACTCGTTTCCGTATTCAGGCGGCTCATGAAGCCTAGATAATTTGAGCTGGCGTCTGCAGCTCTATCCCTCGACAAACCCATTCTATTGTCGCAACTCTACATCCAGCCATTCTATCCATACTGCCACATCCGTCCTACGCACCTTGTGGCGGCGGCTCCTTACACAGTTATCCGTATTCTCGATAGGCACAAGCAATTGGTAAATTTTCGTTAATACTATCAATCATTGGCGCTACTAATAATGTCATTCGATATCGAGATTTTGTATGACAACCGTCCAAGGCAGTTGGAGGATGGCAAAGCTTCGAATACAGCTTGTATTGCGGCAGGGGCAATAAAGCAACGTTTGAAATGTTCATCCATTGTAGATACAGCAGCATAGTTCTCAGTATCTCCAGCTCTCCGTAAGTCTATCAAAGCTAAAATAGTTTAAGCTTTCCTTTTCATTACCCTCCAATTCTTCTCGCAAAGCTTCTCGAGTTCGTTAAGCCCGTTGGTAGCTAACTCCAGCATTTCCGTACTGAATTCGTTCTGCGTGGTAGGATTTCACAATTGTCTGCTACAGCTATTCGGTTTCGCTCTGCTAAGACAGCATGACTCGAAACTTCTGGTATGTGGTGAATATCGAGTAGCTCGATAATCAGGTCTTTTAAGGATAGCAGACCGAATCCGAAATTTGCAAGCTGTATCACGGCAGGCAAGGACGTGGTGATGGGTATTAGAATGTGTAACCTGATAAGACTCTCATCGCTCAACGATGAACCAACGGGCAGCACGAGCAGCTTCCAATGAATCAAAACCAATATTTAGCTGTTCTGGAAATGAAGTTCAAGACATTGGGGTTAGATAAGTGTAAAAGATAAAAAACTTTTTCAAAAAGATGTACTTTCACAGCATCACTTTCCACCCCTCACACCTCCCAATCTAGAAAATACCTCACCAAAGAGTGACGTTAGGGGCAGGATTGGAGTTGGGAAATGGTCGCGGATGTTAATCGAGAGAAGGATGGGAATGGCGATGAATTTATGTCGAGGCCCCGGCGGGGCCCGACAAAGCGGCAAGCGATCAGGTGATGTACGCTTTACCCGATCAGGGTACCTCCGTGCATTGAGGCGAAATCACTGAGATAAAATATATATATATTCCCGTAATGCGCTGTAGCTCTGCATGTGCGTATCCAGGCGGGCAGGCGGACAGGTATGCGCACGGCGGAAAGAGAGAGACGTCCAGGCGCGGGAAGCAAGCAAGCGCTAGAGGTGTGTGTCGATTGGCTTGCGCGAGCTTCGAGTTGAGCTTTGCGAGACTTTTCGTGCTACGACCACGAAGTTATTAACACAAAGTATTTTCTTGCATAGAGTTCACGCTGACCAAAAGTGCAGGGATAAGGTCCCCCCAAAATAATCCACTTGGGCTTATAGAGTCAGAGTACTTCTTGATATTATTAGAGCAATTGATAGAAACTAATGTGTTTTATAGTACTGACTAAACACTGCGCTATAAAATTAACACTGCCATAAACCCAAAACTTGTAGCCCCATCATCCACTCTCCTTTTCACGCGGACGTATTGGCGAGAGTGCTATGTTGGGTGGTGCTCCAAGGAACATTATTGAAGCTCTGGAGAAAGCATTTATTTCCGGCCCTGACTTCATTCAAGTTTGCAGGGTCGTACAGGAGGAAGCTTGAGTGTGATGGTTAAAATTTCGGAGAGGCCCGCTTTGTGGGCTGGTTCGGTTGCATGGGGATGAGGGGCCTATCCAATAGATTGTTTTCACGATTAAGTAAATAGGGTTTGGCTTAACCGCCATATCCGAGCCTAGAGGGACCAAACTCCCAATCCACACTTTTACCGCCTAGGCCCTTATCGCTTTGGTATCATCGCAAGTGTCCTTCCAACCCATACTTTTACAGAACCAAGCTCCATCTGTAGTATAATTAGTCATCAGTCCACTATGTGCTCACGCGGAAATCTAGTTTCTCTTTTCCGCCGGAACCACTTACGAAGCACGAACTGTGCCCAATGATATGGGCTAGACCCATCCCAATCATCCCTTAGCAGTAGGACCGTCTCTCTGAGTGCTCGAGCCAAGTTCGCAGTCGATTTCGTCCCCCCCTTAAATGCTTGCTGGTAGAAAATGTCACAAAACTGCCTTGCATCACGGCTTTCCGTTGGCCAGAGAGTCCCGATGACTGAGGTTGCTCCAGCACAGAGGAAAGCAGTGAGTATCCCAAGGGGATCATCGTTGGGAGTGACGTCTTGGTCACTGGAAGCACATGCCAGCAAGGTTACATGTGCAGCGTTGAGCCGGAGTTTGAATATGTCGTCAAGGGTGAATCTCCCATCGTCATTATTCTCGGGATTTGGCTCTAGGATTAGGCTTCTCTTGGTCTTGTCGTCTAGCTCTACGCTCGAATGGCCATGGTAATGTACTAGGTCTGCATCTTTGATGAAGCTCAAGAAGGTGCTTCTATTCAAGCTTCTGCTAACGGCGAGCTTGGCGTTGAAAGCTTTTGCTAAATCTGTCACCATGGTTTGGATATTAATGTCTTCCACCACGTCGAGATCTCCGTATCGACCAAAGGCCGCAATGTTATTTGTGATAGACTTTTCATTCACCTTCCGACATGCCGAATCTACGCAAGATTTGAGAATAGCGTTGCTGGAAGAGTAGATTATTGGGTTGTCCATGAGAAGAGGGTCTTCTGTCCCAGCAAATGGAATTGCATGCAAGGGGATTTCGTTTAGAATTCCTGTAGGGCACAGAACGAGCATCTCGTCACGCTGGATGAAAGTTCGAAGAGGTTCTATCAAGGGGCTCAACGCCTTCAGAGGTTCTACCGACTCTAGTCGCTGTCGGAATAGCACACCGTTTTCCCGACGACGGACTCCTAAGTTCTGTTGGACCCACTTTTCCACGGATCCATACCGCAAACTCACAGGCTCGGAGATGATGGTTAATTTCTCTTTAAAACGGATAGCAAAGAGGAAGATTACCTCGTGGTAACGAGCCCAGTCCACAAAGACAAGAGACTCATCAACTTCTTCAACTTGTTTTGACTGTCTTTGGATGTGAATAAGATGTTTGAGAGTCGCACCGTGACCTAATCTCACATCCAACATGTCTTGGAGCTCGGGGTGCGAGTTCATTTTGATCCAGTGACGACGTAACTCCATTCGCCTATGAGGACGCTCGAAGGGCTCTGCCATCGAGACCCTTTCTGCAAGCTCATGTTCCTCCCGGAGTAAATTCCTTGCTTCCTCGTCGAGGTTCCCAGCATCTTCTCTCAAAACTGTCGAGGCTGCCCCTAAGGTTTCTGATAAAGATATGGCCTTCCATTCCTGTACTGTTCTCCACACATCCTCGATTCCACCTTCCTTGTGTTGAGCTGTAGCTATCGAGAGTTCAAGGTGAGTCAAGAGAAGCATTTCCCCCAGCCTTCCGGAAAGGTGCAGTCTCTTACGCCTTAACGTGTCGGACAACGAAAGGGCGAAAATTTCCTGTCGCAGTCCCTGCCTAGGGGATTGTTATAACTTCAGCTACCTTATCTCCAAGTATAGCTAGCCCGAAATCACCGTAGATATCGAAGTCACTTACCACCCAGAGACCGCTCGCCTTATCGCATAACTACATGCCTCTAACAACCTCTCAGCATGAACTTTGGCCTTTTGGTCCTTAGTTGGGTCCGGAGATGTTGCTGGCAGATCAATATGCAGCCTCAGAAGGAGTAATGAGCCCAACGAAACACTTGCCCACACTGCGTCTTTGAAGGAGTCTTCCGTTGTAGTATTGTTCCAGAAGAAGGCTTCTGCCTGAGACAATAACTTTGTCGCAAGCGGAGATACATGGCAATAATGGCTCGGAGTCTCTTTTAACATCTGTGAAAGTAAGGTTCCCATTGTTACTCGGAGTTTATTTGCGATGATCAGGTTTCCTGGATGGTTTGCAACAAGGCTCTTCCCATAGGTGCACACCGCTAGTTTGGAATTGCCACAACTCTGTAGAACGGCTCCTAGCGTCAGCCCAAACTGATCCAGGAGTATGGGCCAGAAGAATTTTGGGAGAACTTCTAAAAGCCCCATCCCAAGCTCGAGCAATGGAATAACCACGTGCAGGGCAGGCGGAAATCCTATGTCTTGCAGCCGCAAACTAGAGACCTGGTTTGAGCCTAGCTTGGGGAGCCACAGAACCATTTCCAATATAGACATAACGTCAGCTGTACGGGCTCTCCAGCCCATTCCAGTCCTCTCAACGCCTTGAGCAGCGATGTTCACTAGCCACTGGATCCAGCGTTGTGCCCAGTTTACGAAAGTTGCTGGACGCTTGTCTAAAGGGAGTTCGACAATCAGTTCATCCCTCATCCGGAACCAGTTCAATAATGAGCTGTAGATGTGGTTTTGGTCACTACGACGGGATACTAATAGTATGTGGTAATATGCCGTGACTTCTGCTGACTTGAAGTCTCCAATAGTTTGATATGCTCGGCTTAAATTCCACGAAGTTATTATACCTAACGTGTCGCTGAGAAAGCCGTTTGAAGGTTGAAAGATGGATTCGCATGCGTCAACCAATGCTGAAGATATAAACCACCACTCAACCATTTTGACTCTGCATATATGCCATTGGTACAAATTACCAGTCTGATGCGCTGCTTTCGCGAGATCCGAGTATGGCTTTGTTACCGGCTCTGGAAAGTACTTATGCAAAAACTTGGCCTTCGATAGTAATGTGTCGTATACGCCTATCAGAGAGCCTTGCTCCCTAAAGAGGGAGGATATTCGGTCGTATTCTGTTTGTGCTTCTTCTTTCTTATTATAAAGTCCTCCTTGGTTGGCATTAAAAAGGAGTATTTCCACTAGCCCAAGATTGCTTCCGCATGCGGAGAAGATATTCTTAGCCTCATCCCGCTCAGTAAAAGATTGGTGCAAGTAAATTCCCTCAGCGTGAGGGTCTTTCTCAATGGCAGCAGCCCGGCGATAGGCCTCTGCCAAGCGAAGTCGGCAATAAGCTTCCTCAACCATCCGTGAAGAACCCGCAGTCCCTAGCGGAGAGATTTTTTCTAAAAAGGAAAGAATTCGGGGGCATACTGTCTCTGGAATATCGTCCCAGTGGGTAATGTCAATTTCCGTCCAGTGGGGACGGACGATAGGATGTCTGTGAGGCCATCTGAGTAGGTCAAGCTCAACTGCAAGGGTGTCGTATGCCTCTGGAAATCTTTGGGCATCTTCCAGTACCTTCCTTAGAGAGCCCAATCTTTTCGATGATTCGTCGTATAGCGTGAACTCACCAAGGTCCCGACTGACAGCTAACCAAATACGCTGATAGTAAAGCTCAATTTGAACCTACATAGTATCAGTTTTGCTCGATTTCACCAACAGCTCCAGAGTAACAGCATTCTATGAGCACGTACCAACGTCCAAGAGTATGAGCTAGCCTTCATCAGGTATTTCTCATAGGCCATCAAAGCCAGATCCATGGCCTTCTTCCACCCTCCTTTGATAAAGCAATCTGTATATGCGCCGGCAAGGTGAAGCAAAAACAACTCAGGGGATCCTCCATTCGAGCCTAAGGATGGTGAATTTCTGAAAGCTTCAAGCTCCTCTGCGCATTTCCGAAAGTCCCCCATAGACTCAAATATACGAAATCTCTCAAATATGACTTGGGGGTCACACGGTTCAGCTCGAGGCAGCTGATCGAGTGCTTTCTCCCAATGACCTAGCCGCCGACATAGTTGTGCCTGTTGGATAATGTTTCCGAGCGATTCATCACTGGCTAACCTCTGTGAGTTGGCCAGAGGTGACGTCTTCTGAAAGATACCTTGTCAGGCTACGATTAGCCACCGAGAGAAGAGTAGATGCTCACAAAGTCCTGAAGCTGGGGTCGTTTGTCAAAATAAGCAGCTATGTCCAAGATTTGTCCCTGAAACGCTCGCATGTTGCTACCCAAATCAAGCTGCAGTAGGTTTCTCATTAGTTGGGACCAGAAGACAAAGGCAACAACCACCAGGAAACAACCCACTATATTATCCTTCTCATTACGAAGGGATTCCCATTGGTCCAGTTTAACGTTATTCACCGACAGTGAGCTTCCGCTCAGGCTTCCGTCGTCCTCATCCTATTATTTTATCTAAGTGACCATTTACAACATAAAATCCATGAGAGCGGACAAACCTTTGTATAGTCTGGGGTTGTTGGCAGGTCACGGTCGGCTGGGAGTCCGCAGAGGATAGGATCATTTGAATCTTTTGATTTCGTATCGATTGCCAGAGACTCTTCTACAAACGTTTGTAGAACATTACCCAGTGCCATTTTGTTAATGGACTGGGAATAATCTCTTCTTATCAGACCGTCCCTATGTAAATAAAATGCTGCTTCTTTTGCATTTCCCACACTCCAATTTTGTCTGAGCATTGCTTGGTGGGAAACCTGGTCCGGTGGTACTGGGATACCGTGACTTCGCATCTCATCTGCCAAAGTACCAACGCAAGATTCGAAACGACGATATAGAGCATGCAGCCGTCTCCAATTCCCTGCACGCGCTACCTCGCTGCGAACGAATTTATCTTGTGCACTGGAGTTAAACGATTTGAGTTGTTGTTCAAGAGCACCGCTGCCTGGGGTTGCTCCTAGCGAGATGCATTCAAGATCTCCCAAGTCACTTCCGTCTACAGGGAGACTGACGCCGGGCGGATACTTAATCTGGAACCCGTGATCCTTGGTGTGATATGTGTCGGCAGTGGAAGAACACTCAGCGCACAGATCAAAATCTGGGCATTCTAGACAATGGAAATACAATTCACGCAGCTCCTAGTTAGTTCGTTGTTTGCTTCAGCTCTCAGAACCCAGGGCCAACTAGGCTAGGACGGGGAACAGAGCACCAACAAAGAGAGAAAAGACGTAGCACTTACCGTTGAACATCGATCGCAAATCCCCAATGCAGTCTCTCCTTGACTTAGCCTAGGCTCTACTGCCTCTAATATTTCCCTCGGAGATAATGCGCCATCGTTAAAGCCTGATTCTGCAGAATCACTTTCCGAAGTCCACAGACCCCTCCATATTGTACTGGAACCTAAATCCAGAAGCGATTCTAGATCGGCTTCCATCTTGGAGGGTATGTGCAAGACTTAATTGCAGGATAGATTTCGAGTTTCCGTGATCCCAGGCATGAATAACAGAAGATCGAGCCATGGCAACCAGCAGTTTTTAACAAAATTTGTTGGCGCCGATACTAGACTGTCCGGTTTCCTCGCTTAACTCTACCCCATCATAACTCTTAATAACTTCTACAGCTAATAACTTTATGAAAAGTCATCCGATTTTAATGACTTTTACATTGTTTTAATAGCCTCATCTAACTCTTTAAAACGTGCCTGGTGCGTGCAGAACCCGACCACGGGAATGTGTTCGTTCTTCGTGTTTTTGATTTTGGACACGTCCCAAGCCCACATCAGTTAGTTACATTTGCTTATTTCGCCAAGCTTGACAACCCAGTGAGCAGTCCAGGCCAACACGAATAACCTCACCACACCAATGCAATATATCAGACTTGTCGTCTGCCCAGAGTTGGTAATCTGAGCGTTTGTACGCTGCATTGCCAAATTTCTCGTTGATAACCCTGATGTTGAAATGTCTGACGTCGTCCACCCCGAAACGTTCTGCCTTAGCGTAGAGCCTGGCTCTATGCTCGCGGACGAAGATCCCCTTCATATCCAAACCCATGAGGTTCGCTCCTGCCTGATTACAACCTCCCTCGAACATGCACACTGGGGAAATTTTCAAGGCCAAGAGTCGCTTTTCATCAAGTACTGCTTCGATTTTGTGCCGTACCCTGGGGTTCGATTCAAGTCTATCTCAGTTCGAATCAAGTTCGAGAAGCATACACCTGGACCAAAATACCGAAGCAGATTGACATCTACTACCACAAGCAAAACAATTCCGGCATTGCTTACCTATGGGCCAAAGTCATGGACTGGCGAGGCCGTATCACGCAACACTAAACACGAGATTGGGGTTGATATAGGTGGCAAGGAGATAGGCGACCAAAGGGATGCACAAGTCAAGCTCTACTCAACCAGGATGTCCCCGATGACTGTAGCGTGGAATCTTGAAGAGAATGACATTACTCATGCTGGTACACCTAACCATTTTGAGGTGGCAATGATAGTTAGGTCTGGTGGAGAAGAAGTCGAGGCACTTGTTCGATTTGAGATGCGCCTGTCGAGAAATCTTCACCCGCTAAGCTGGGTTGATGGGCATGCGGCCAAGAATGACAGCCTGGTATTTAGAAAAGGTTGGGAGGTCGGAAAGCACGTTTCGGGGCTGGACGCGATGGAGCTAGATAACTTCCAGCTGGCGGCCTTTATTAAGCAGGAATGGGATCCCTTGCGACCTGTTGTTGATGGAAAGAAAGAGGAGAGCGGGTAAGTTTGGAATTTACTCTGACAGGATAGAATAATCAACCTTACCCATTAGTCGCGATATCACGCAGAAAAACACTGGAACTGGCAGGGTCTTTCGCGTCACCAAGGTCCCCTCAACCTTCAAAGAGTCCGATGTACAAAAAATTCTCTGTCCTCAAAGCCCGGCTACGGCCCTCGTTGGCTCCCTGGCGCCTGATGCGGACTCGTTCGACTCTGGTTCATATCAGGTGGCAACCGTAACATTTGAACCTCTTAATCCACCATTCATTGATCTTCAGCCAGACCGCCCAATGCAATGCAATCACGAGAATACTACAGGACAGTCGGGTGCCATTACGGTAGACTGCTCGTTTCTTGGGTTGACTACCCTTGCAAGTCCAAGTTCGAAATCTGAAATTATAATGGAGTATGTGTGCTCACTCCATCACACGGCAACCGGGAGCTAACGCCCCTTTCTCCTAGTGTAATTGCTGTTACAGGGCTCAATGGGCATCCTTTCGCGTCCTGGAAAGAACGTGATGGGAGATTTATGTGGCTTCGAGATGGATTGCCACAAGCCCTTCTGGGTACACGCATCATGACATACGGTTACAATTCAAGGCTCTATGGAAGTGCATCATTTGCGAGTATTAGCAGCTACGGAAAGTCTCTTTTCGCAGACGTGGTCTCAGCAAGAGCTACTCCTAAGGAACGCTGTGGTCCAAAATAAACGGAGGTGTCTGCTAACATTGTCCTAACAGGACGAAAGAAGACCGCTAGTATTCATTGGCCACAGCCTTGGTGGCCTCTTAATCAAAGAGGTTTGAAGATGCTGAAGATTCCTTAAGAAGATGAAATGCTTATAGAATTAGGCACTTGTCTGTGCCTCACGTGCCAATTCAAGCGTTTTCGATTCGACCCATGGTCTCATCTTTCTAGGAGTACCCCATCGGGGTCTTCAAGTGGAACACCTACTGGCAATGGTCAAAGGACAACCTAACGAAGAATTTATTGAGAGTTTGAAACCAGAATCTCCTTACCTAGATGCACTTCACGAGAATTTCGTGCAAGCTGTCAAGGGGAAGAAGGATTTGACCACCCACTCTTACTTCGAGACTGTAGAGTCGAAGACTGTCAAGGTGAATCTCCCTCCCATCTCACCAAGCTTGCATTTTTAACGAATTCCGATAAGAGAGTGGGGGATACCTGGAAACTAGAGGGATCGTCTACACGGCCAACGGCCAAAAGCTCAGCAACCGGAGCCACACCTTGGGAACAATCATCGGATCAGCATCCAATGAATCTCTCTCATTCAGATATGGTCAAATTTAAAGAGGGTGACTCGTATTACAAAAATATCCGACGCCAGCTATGCGATTTAGAATCAATCGCTTCAAACTTTACTCTTAATGGTTGATCACGCGGGAAGAGTCTATTCTATTATTCAGGTCATTCAGATGTGATATCTTTTCAAGAAACCTCTCAAGAGACACTCCTGGGAAGGAAATAGGGTCTGGGAGAGCTGGGAGGATATGCACCGTTTGAAATCCCACTGAGACTCGGCACAGATGATTTATTCCTTTACTTAGTTATTGGGAATAAAAGCTATTCCAATTGCACTCCTCTGAAAGGCTTCCAAGATTACTTGTAATTGGTCACGATGTTTAGCAATTAGAGAGTTTAAGCGGCAGTTCTTACAAATAAGTTACACAAGGAATCCCTATCGAATCGCGACCTAGCTTAGCACAGCTTTCGGATATCCCCCTCTTCCCCCTCTTCCTATGCATAACGCATTACATAGAATCAATACAAGGATTTTATACTACTGAGTTGTCACTCAATGTGAGGTCCAGCACGCTTGCTCTGGCGTTCAATTCATTGAGAATGCCTTTAGTCCACAAAGTATGCTTGTGTCCCAGCCCTAGAACTTCGGTCTGACCACTTAACGTCATCTCCTGCAGACTCTTGGCAGCTCCTATTTGTCCCAGTTCCGCAAGAACAAGGGCTAGGTCATTCATGGCCCATAATGTATCCGGGTGTTTCAGCCCCAATACCTTCTGCCGCCAATCAAGCGCATTCTGATACAAGACTGCTGATTCTTTGAGGCGTCCTTGTCCACGATAACAGCCGGCCTTATCCATAGTCGCCCAGAGAGTATGTGGGTGCGATTCGCCAAGGATAGCGCGTTGAATAGCAAGTGCCTGGTCGTGAAGAGCGATAGCTTCCGCGAAGCGGGCTTGTTTCCGGTAGGTGCGGGCGAGAGTATTTAGCGTCCAAGCGATCTGCAAATCTTGGGGATGGAGCACTTTACGAAGAGCAATCAGGGCTCGCTTATGCATAGACTCGGCCCTATCGAAGTCGCCCAGGTGTCTGTATATGCGGCCTAGTTCGTTTACCGTCCAAACGGTTTCTAGGTGGCTGGGACCGAGGACAGAGGTCTGGATCGCGAGCGCGGACTCTTGGGTGTGGGCTGAGAGTACCACTCGCTGCTGCTGATCGTATATGATACCTAGGCTGTTCATCAGCCAGACTGTTGAGATGTGCGAGGTCCCATGACGGGCGCGCTGGAAGTTCAGGGCAGTCGTGAGCCATTCTTCACCAGATGCGAGAGTGCCGGTCATGGTATATTCACGGGAGAGATCACGGATGATCATTAGCTTCTCGAAGTAAGGTATTTCCGGCATGGAGTTGCTGAGGTGGAGACCGTTGATGACGTTTGGGGTTTGTTCTTCGACGGGGGCAGGGGTACTGTGGCCGCAGAGGATAAATGGTACGTCTTGGATCCAGTTGGTTACGGTATTGCGGAGGTGGTGATTAGTGCCTTGAGAAATCCAGTCTCGTAGGAATTTTTGGGACTTCATGAGATATTGGAGCGGGAAGGTAGATGATTGCCAATAGATGAATCTCAAGACCCAAATCCGACGTCGGGACTGAGGAGTGAGGAATTCCAAGGCCAGGCGCTCGAGTTCTTGGCTGCAGAACGCATTGCAGATATGGTGACACCAGAATAGGGTCGAGTACTCCAGTAAGGGAAGGGGCGCGGTGTGGACCTGGCGTTGTTCGTGACTACCGTGCCGGATTTGGTATGCCAGACAAACCTCTGCAAGCTCGCAGTTTCCCAGCTCTTCTAGGATAAAGAACTTCCGTGCGTCCTCGTGGACCAGGTGGTCGTCAGGTGAGCTAAGCAGAAACTCGCGGACTGAGTGATGAGTTAGACGAAACAGGTCACTACTAGGTATGTATTCAACCAAAGGGCTACCAAGCTCCAAGACCACGGATTTGAATGGTTTCTTGGACTCCACAAAATTTCCATGTGACCGTTCAAATGATAATGCGCATTCCAATTCATTCCAATGCAAGGGCCGTACTGAACAACAGATCCACTGGAGGACCTTTTTGGCAAGAGCTTGCCTGTTCGGTGGTTCTCTGGCAATTTTATTAAGAATAGCGTTGTAAGTGGTGTCGAGGTCAACCGGAAGGTCTGAGAGAGCTTCCATGATCTCATGCGGGGAAACGGACGACTTTAGGGTCTTTATCATGAGGTGTGCCCATAAGAACATACCATTCGCGCCCTGCGAGAGTCTTTCGAATATTTGGTCCTTTAGCTCTGTGTTCCTTAAGGATAATCCAGCCAGTTCATGAGATATATAGTTATTAATATCCGAGCTCACTACAGCGGAAGTCAGATTAATTTTAGGAATGCCGTTTAGTCCATTGCTGAGTTGTGGAGAGTCTCGACTGAGGAAGATAACTTGGATCATTGTTGTGCTATCGGCAAGCGCCTTCATGGTTCCCAGTACATCAGATGCGCTACTGAGCTCATCTATTCCATCGACAAGAATGTAGAGTTTATTGAGGGACAATGCCAGATCTTTCATGATGATAGCGGGCTGGTCCGCAGCCGATACCTTTGATCGTCCGTATCGAGAGGCGATGTTGTAGGAGGCGCAGATACTATCTGGTATGCTGCATAATTGGCCGAGAACTTGTGCAATCATGCTTGCGAGGATTTTTAGAGTAGATGCATTCTCTTCGTTCCCTCTATCGCAAAAGAAGAATGCAAGAGCCTGTTTCGCTTCGCTTTCAATGCGATCTCTAATGGTATCAACGATAAAAGCGCTCAAAACAGTCTTTCCAGATCCCGGAGGTCCAGAGATCCAGAGGGCTCGATGCTTTGATTGTAGCCAATCTTGGAAGAATTCATCTTGCAGTAGCCATTGGCCGCTACTTTCAGTACGCCGACGTGATTCTCGGTTTCGAATCCCCTCCATGTCGATCGGAGATAGCCACTTCATTACTTTCCATCTCTCGTGAAGTGAACACTATAGGACAATGACACATAATGAGACCATTGTAGAGCTTCGATAACAGGAAAGCAAGTCTTCAGAGTCGAAAAGGTTAGGAATCTCACCTCAATCCGAGAGAGTGACCCGTGTATAGCGTCATGTTCCTTCGAGTGTTTTTCAAGTCTCCTGCGCACGTCAATTCGATAGGCTAAATCAATTTCTGTTTCGAGGGACCTCGTATGCCGAGTTATCGCCTCCAGTGTATCTTGGAAATCGGACTCAAAAGTACGCCAGAGGCTCCTGCAGAGGATTTGGAATCCTATATTAGTCAGTCTCACGTCGCGACATCACAAGAAAAAAAAAAGGCTTCTTAAAACCTCTAGTCTTGAATATGATGGTGGCTTTTTTGAGAAATACTAGGACGTCAAAATAGACAGTGGCTAGGGCCTCTTGGAAACGCCGGTCGCCGTTCAATATCCCTTCATACTCCTGGTACAGGGTTAAAGAGTCGCTCAGTCTCTCAGTCATCGCTACCAATTTCTTGAAGTACTGGGAGTACGCCAAGGCAGTCTTTATTGTTCAGCAGATGAGCTTCATTGGACCAGAAAACCAGGGAGAGTTTACCTCCAACAAGACTCTAACAAGGCCCCAGATCAGCGCTGACGGGTTTGGGTGAACCTGCGCAATTGAATCGAGGGCTTTCGCATGACGGTCAAGAAAACCGAGGAACGGTTCGAGGCGACGGATCAAATTGCGCGACTTGCTCGACATGGCATGCTGTCGGTCCAGATCTTGGACGTTGGCAAGGACATCTTTCAGTGTGACATCTGCCAACGCAATCTTCTCCATTCCATTGAGCGTTCTCTTAAATTGTTCGAATGCTGTCCCGAGAGGGGTCCTATTGTCTTCATCACACTGAGAGAGCAGTGGGGCAGAGTTCTGAGCCATGGTCGCGAATTGCGGTAGCAAGCCTGCTGTTGTCTATCGAGCAGACAAGCCTATATATTGCGGAGGATCGTTCGTACAACTGCGTGCAACCGTTAAGTTCAGTGTTGTGACAAGAGGGTCTGAAGCCATCCTGCATCAGGCACTCCAGCTTTATAGCAAGAAAGCCTTAGGCCGCCCCGCACCATGCGGGCAACGACAAAACACAGCCTGCAGAACGCTCCGCCTGTCACCGCAAGACTCTGAAGCTAGCCAGACATAAAATACGAGTGAAGGCCTTGATGGTGGTCGGTACTCGGATCAGAGAACAGATGCCTGTTCTCGGGGTATTCCCGACAGTCTTGTCAAAAGGAATTTTGGCCTCTAGCAAAGCTAATGCTTGTATGGCGCGCAGTGTTGGTGTGGGGAAGAAAATTTTCAATTTACGAAAAATAACCGAATACCACCACGTTTGTACAGTAGCACTCCTCTATACTGTAAATGCAGGTTATTTTCGCGCACATGTATGTACATAGATACGTGCACAAGGCGATGGATATGTTAGAGAAAACAGCCTGCCCATCCGCCTACCCATCCATTCCTTCATCGCGTCAAGCCTGCTCTGCATGTGGAACCAATTTCCTAAGCAACAGATCACCCCGCTCCACCATTTGGTCTCGAACTGTTGTAAAATCGGGCGGCGCAGCAGAATCAGAACTTCAATTGATTGCAAAAACGCTGCGAACAGCAGCTAGCTATATAGGCTTCGCCCGCTAGGGGCCTCCAAGCCATGTGCTCAGTAGCGGCCTCCTCAGGGGCAGTGACACTGAATTCTCCTCGCGGTGGTGGCTGAGTCGCTACCTGCAACATGAACCTCCGTGTGTGGAATATGTTGTCAGAGTGGCAAGCGAGTGCCAAACCCAAAGCGGCAAGTCCAACTGGAAGCAGTAATTCATGGGGAGATTTATATATATATATTAATTATTTCAAACACCGACCGGTCAAATTAGGCCATGGAGAGGGGAAAAAATACCGGGGAAAATAAAAAGACCCCCTCGTTTGTGGTTCCGGGAGCCAGTAGGGGTGGTGCCGCGTACACACAGCATCTGCACCCACCCCATACGTCCACGCTCGCTAGAGATACCGCTGGGTGATTCCCGCAGAGAGATCCGGGTTGGTGGTCTCTCTCGAGTCTCAAGGTGGGAGGGATGTGGCGGTATATCAACTCCCCAAAATCTAAACACAGATCCAGGGCTGACACCTCTTCCCCCTCTTGATAATATAATCGCGCACCGTCCAGTCCCAGAGTCACATGAACCACATGAACCGCGACCCTCCATCAGGATGCGGATGCAAAAGCGGTAATGCTCAGGTTTTTTTTTTTTCGTCTCAGAGGGTTCTGGGAGGAGAGAGAGGCGGGACTGCATATATCTATCTCCCGGGACTGCGCGCCGGCCAGACCCCGGAAATTAACGGGAAAAAAAACCCTATGGTGCACTGACCATTACCTAGCCAAGCGATCAACACATCATAAACGAATAAGCGGCTCTGACCAGGACCCCAGGGCAAGAGAAATCCCCAAGGGGAAGAAGATAACTAGTTCTGGACGTCATGAGGTAGCCTCCCGATATCGGGGGGGGATCCTTTCCCGTTCACTGCGTTTCTCCCGAATACATGAAAAAAAAAAGGCATATAGGATGAACCGGTACGGTCCCCCTCTTGGTATATGTCGGTTTACGGTACATGCAGTTCCTGCGGCACCGCCAAAAAAATAAAAAAAATAAAAAAAAAAATATTAGGACTAGGACTAGACAGATGACG
The DNA here is from genome assembly GCA_020080175.1 of Glutinoglossum americanum. Classification (NCBI taxonomy): domain Eukaryota; kingdom Fungi; phylum Ascomycota; class Geoglossomycetes; order Geoglossales; family Geoglossaceae; genus Glutinoglossum; species Glutinoglossum americanum. The sequence goes on from JAGHQL010000149.1 coordinate 22,600, forward strand.
CAACGCCCCGTACTCCATAAACGATATGCATGCTCTTCAGCCTAAAAAGCAGGCCGCGAGACATTTCCGTCTCTCACGGTTTCAGCTGCATGCCCTCGGCGGGCTTGATCCGCACCCCGGAGCACAGCGCGGGGAACGCCTTGCGGAACTCCGGGCCCAGCGACCAGTTGTTCAGGTCGCGCAGGTGGCGCTCGTAGACGGGGTTGATGCAGAGCTCCTCGGAGCCCGGGGTGGGGAGGAGCACGTCGGTGGGCTCGTAGGGCCAGTTGAGGGAGAGGCCGTTGGTGTAGTGGAAGGAGAAGTCTTGGAATTGGTAGCTTACGTAGTCGCGGACGAGCACGTCGCGCATTTTTGGCCTAAGAGGGGTTCGTTGTGGGTGAGCGGAAATAAATGAATAAATAGGTTGGCGTGTTTTTGGGGGCTTGTGGTGCTGTTGTTTTTTGTGGGGAGGTCGGGGAAAGAGAAAAGAGAGGTTAGCGTACCACGGTAAATAATCTACCCATATCGGGTGCATGGTGAGGAGTTGGGATGGCCTTGGGGTGATCCAGTCCGGTACTCTATCGTAGTTTTCTTGTGTCGGAGAGATTTGCCACTGGAATATTCGATGCGTTTAGCTGATCTTCTTCTTGTCATTTAATTATATAACGCAGTTAGGAGGGGCAACGAACCCGCATAACCAAGAACATAACGTAAAGGACAGCAACCTGCTCCGGCAGCTTCGACAGCATCTCGAAGCTCCCCAGGATATCCGCAAAGACCCTCGTGAGCGGGTGGGCTTTGGACTTCTTGTCGGGATTCAGGAGCGAGGAGACGCTCGGGTAAGAAGGGCCGACTACGACCGAATTAGGTACGCCCTGGGCGGCCAATTGCTGTCTTGAGGAGAGAAATTCTAGGAGGATGCTGTCGAGAGGACATGATGGGGGGATGTTTCGTGTTGGGCACATGTGCGCGATGGCCCCTGGAGAGTTCAAGTAATGGCCCGATCCGGAGGGATACGTTTCTATCCGCATGGCTGAAACGGAGCTGCTGCTACGGGGTATGGAGCATCCATGCATATCCGGTGAATCTGGTTTTTAGGCGATTTAAGAAACGTTAGATCGGCCGGCACCGCCTGATCGTCGGGAATGTGTTGGGCTGCGGCTTACCTATATCTCCTTGAGATGATGGTTTCGAGTGTCCACTCGGTACACTTGTGATATCCTGCGGGCCATCGAGCAGAAAGTTGAGCCCGAGTTTCTCGCCAGAAGTGCCTAGATCTAGGCCGTGGCGCATATTCTCCCTCGATTGGTCGACGAGGCTCATGGGAGAGTATCGTCCGTGGTGCGGGATAGGAGCTTCTAAGCTTGAACACAGACGGGAGGAGTTACTTGCTGGCGATAGCAAAGCGTCTGTAGAGTGAGCTATCCTATCTGGGATGTTTGAGGCGGAGCCCTCCCTATCAAATGGCGTCTTCGAAGTAGGATATGCTAAGGATGGATGTAGGAGGTGTCTGGCTTGGGTTGGGTCATCGTATTGTGGACTATTGGAGACGGTGGGGGTACTAGATGATAGCGCGGGATTTCCAATGATCGACTCTGGAGAGTAAAGGCAGTGTTAGTATCAAATCGATATACAAAAACGGCAAATTGCTCAATTCTTACCATCGATTTTTGTAGATTGAACCATAGGTTGCAAGATGGCCACAACAGAATGCACTCGCTTTCGAATCTCATCGTACTCGGCCTGTACCATCTCCTTCTCCCTCAACGCGGCCTGTAGTTCTTGGTAGGATTTGCGGGACGTCAGTTCCTGCACCTGACGCTCCAAATCCTCAATCTGGTTCTTGGTCCGCTCCCGGATCGCACGCTGGGCATCTCGATCATTTGCACGTTTTCGCTGTTGATTTTCGCTTGTGGATAAGCTTCTAAACCCATTCTCTTTCCAACAGAAAACTTTTGGTATCTGCGACCATAGCTACGCACCTCAAGTTGCTCTGGGGTAAGATTTGCTACCCCTCGCGAACTGGCTCCGGTCTCTCGTTTCCGTTTTGCGCCCTGGGTGGTATTGGTAGCGTCCCTAGCGGCAGGAGCCCCTGGAGTGTTCGAGCCGGTCGACATCTGCGCTAGACATCGCACTCAGAACTGCCTGGAAAGAGGTGCTCCGTTTCCAACAGCGGATTTCCAATGCGATGTGAAGCCTTCAGATGCAGAATGCCCGATGGGTTTGGCTGGAGAGACTTATATGCACAAGAGTCACGATGTTGGAAGCGAGCGGCCCAAGCAACTCATCCCTGGACGCGACCCTGCACAGACGGGATAAAGACCACGGAATTGATCCAACAGATCGCGGAACACCCCGGATTTACGGACGATCTATGAACACTGTCCCCGATTGGTCGCTAACTAATTCGTCCCGATCGAGGCAAAAATCCTCCTCGATTCAAAGCGACAGATTTGCCTGCAGAAAGAGCCCCATCCTGTCTGTTCTCTTCTCTGGGTCCGAGCGGATGGGGATCTCGATGTGTGAACTCGCCTGTCGATCGTCTCCCGAACAGGTCGAAACATCATGTCGGGCGAAGCAGGGACTGGCAAGGATTAGTTATCAGGGTGGGAAACTCCGTCCCAACCCTGTAAGTTTTAGTCGTTGGCTTACGTGGGAGAATTTCTATCACCAGTACAGAGTCTTCATCTGCTAAACGGTACGGACAATGAGTCTAGACAATCCCCGTTTTTCAATCGATACGAATGCATACATGCGTTTACGTGCATAAACATCTGCCAGATCCCCCATGCAGGTGTTCTCGCCATGGACTCAAGCATTTTATCTCGGTCCGGACCGTGCTCCGCTCCGGAGACAGCGCCCATCAGAGGCGAGATGACAACCACATCTTAGCAGTCCTTGCTTGCTCTCCGTCCGTCGTGTAGAGGAATAATTTGTCTAAGAGAGGCTGAGCATGCGCCTCATTTGCTGTGATCACTAGGGTCGTTGCTTTATGGGATGCCTAGGACACGTTAAAGTCTGCGTCTGCGCGCGGGTGTGCCTTCCACGGAGTATCAGTTGCGACCTTACCTCGAGCTTTTTTGCAAACTCCCGGATATCATCTATCAACAGCTCGTCTCTGCCCGCCACGATCAGAATCTCGTCAACGGTCAGAGCAGACCACCAGTCGGATGAAGCGGTCAGAGGTTGGTTGTATGGATCCGCTTTTGCTTCTCCCATGAACTGGTCTCCCCAGTATTGCAGAACGGTGTCCTTGAGGCAATCTTTGTTCTGGTTCAGTTTCATAGATGGTGCGCTGATGTCGAATGTCACCCAGGGAGAGAGAAGTGCTGCGCCTCTGAAGTTTTCGGTCGCCTCGATTTTAGGAACGCCGGGGTGCGGATGTGTCATATGGGAGAGGAGAGCAATGGACAAGTGTGCTCCGGCCGAGTCACCGGCGAAGACAATCTGCCATTCAATTGTCAAAACCAAATGTATAGTTGAGGAGACGTATTGCACATACATTCGAGGGCTTCTTGCTCAAGTTCGTAATCAGATGATTGACCAGACATGCTGCTTGTCGTAACTGATGCGGATATTGTCTTCCAGGGGCCAGATCTTCCATCCAGATCTTCCTTAGAACGCTGCGAGAAGCACACCGGGGGTATAGCGGAACTCACCATATGAAAGTACTATGACTGCGGCATCACTGCCGAGCTTATTGAGAAGTTCTTTGATCTCCCAGACGAACTGATAATGAGAGAACTGAATGCACGGCAAAGAGTAACCGCCACCTAAAATCGTCAGACTGGTTCGTTGTTGGATCACTAGTCGTTGAAAGTCCCACCATGGAAATACACTAGGACCTTCTCAGCATCTTGGGACCCAACCCAATGCCCTTTCGTCCCGTCCGCAAGAACAACGCTCTGCGGGGTGAATTTCTTCCCCTCCGCGAAACTCATGTATGCTTTGTCAGTGCTGGGAAACAGGTATCTGGTTTTTGGGTCAGTGCTCAACAATAGTAGCAAATGCCTATAGTAGCGTAGAAGGATGTTCCGTGAGGGAACTCACTGGGACTGTTCTGACGAAAACGCCTCTGCGAGCGACCTCACCAAGTGGTAGGCCACATGCTTCCTATATTGGGGTGCTCCAAGACTCCCCCTGAACGGAGCAATAACGAGAACCAAAAAGGTGCTGGATACTAATGCGAGGTCAGCGAAGGTTAACGGTCAACCCGAGAATGGGGCCAGCAGAGCTCACGGGACATCAAAATCTTCGGAATCAGGACCATCTTCTGGATGAGACTTAATCGAAGCTTTCGAGGATCCTCAGGTGTTGAAGCCATGACTCGCTGTGGTTGTAAGATTGGGTTCGGAGATGGGGTAGAATGTAGAATGTAGAATTGACGGCTCGGAGCAAGAAGGTGATCTATATGAAGTCGGCGAATACTTTACGGATTTGCCATCCCCTGTACGACTCTTCCTCCCCGAGCAGGGTTAACCTGGATTTTCTGGCAATACGCTACCTCCTCTCTCACAAGTACAACGTAAGGGCATCTTGGACGGCGACCCATGGGCGATTGCCAAAAGCTCGCTAGTACTTGTACGATGTTGCTCCTCCGGATAGCAGAGTTACAACGTAGAGTTGTTGGCCAGGAAGCTTGGGGTTTAACAGGAGCGTTCGTGCTGACGATTCGATAAGAGCTGAGAAATTAAGGTATGGTGCTGTGCTCTGGCTCACGACCGGTCACCATAGCCAAGAAAACATATCTGTAGTGAAATCGAAATGTGCGGCTTCTGTCCACTGATACCGGCAGGCGCCATATCTCGGATCTCCGACCGATCCAACACGATGTACGACATACCAACAACGAACCGGGGGTCGCTTTATATATTCGCAACGGCTTTGAAGACGCCTCAACCACATGGTTTACAACGAATAGGAATATGTAAGCTTAACTCCTATTGGCTCAATGCCGTTGTTTTTTCGGAATTTTGTTTTTCTTACTCGGCATGGTGCTCTGGTGACTTCGGCAGCCTAATTTAGAAACGTTTCCCGATATCGTAAGCCGCCCCCCCTTTAAGGTCGGGGCGCAGCGGAAGAGCCGGTGGGAGACAGAACATCTTCACGAGCATCACGGTGGGATTGAGGAACCGCTGTTATAAGAAGTGCGCCCTTGTGCTTGAACTCCAGCGGTTGCCTCTACAGCAATGAGCTGTCGCACCGATATCTGACCTGACGACTCCCGCTATGGTTCCTCCTCCACGTTGCCGTAGACACCGGACGTCGATCCCTCAGAAGCAAGCCAAGTTCATTTTCAACAAGACTCTTTCAAGTTATGGCCAGCAGGGCGCTGGCGAGTATAAGAACGTCAACGCGCTTTTCCTCACATGGAAAGAAGATGACTTAAAATGTCTCGAGAAAGAGGTATAAGCCGCCTACACTGTGCATGACTTGCGTCCAATCGCTGACGAGCCTATGGGCGCGATAGGTTATCAAGCTTCAATGCCTCTTTCGCGAAAAGTTCAACTATACTACACGAAACTACCAAATACCCTCTCAAAAAAGCGGAACAAGCCTGCAGCTGGAGCTCGCAAGGTTTGTCAACGACAATGACAGCCCAGAAAATCTGATCATCGTATATTATGGTGGCCACGGCGTCGTCGATGAAGGGCCATGGGGGTTGGAACTTGCAGCGTAAATACCCTTTAAAGGAATTACCGCAGGCTCGCATACTAACATGCTAAAGTAAAAGCAGAGGCGACGGCAACGGCGATCCGAGGGTATACTTCAACGACATGCTTGCGACCCTGCGGCTCATCGATTGTGACGTTCTTATTATCCTTGACTGTTGCCACGCTGGCAAGGCCTTTTATCCCGTAATGCCGGGGAAGAGGAAGTTTGAGCTCTTGACGGCCTCTTCTGAGGATGACTGGACTCCTGGGCCAGAGAAACCAGGCTCGTTCACAACAGTCATGGTCAACGAAATCGAAGAGCTCCTTAAGAACCAATCTTCGGGTTTCACAATCTCGACCCTCTACCACAAGCTATACCATAGCCAAAAACTCGAGACCACACCATTCCTCTTTGACATGTCCCAACGGGATTACGGGAAATTATGGCTTCGTCCCAGCCCGAAGTCTGACCCGCGCCCGAAAGATGGCCCACACCGCCAACCCCAAGAGGCGCTTACCACCCTCAGCCTTACACTACATATTTCAGATCAGATAAACGATCTCGTAATCCACGAGATCGCCAGAGGGCTGCAGTACCTAAAAAATGTGCAGAAGATTACCTTCGATGAACTAGATGCACCGGACAGCGTTGTTCTTGAATTGGTCAGATCGGTTCGGATGGCAACCATTATCCGAAATTGGAGGAAAGCGTTCTTAAAACGAAAGAGGCAGGCAGAGGCCGCGAAAACTTCAACTGTTCCTGAAGAGAAGGAGGCGACTCAGATGAAAATTAAGGTGGTGGAACGCCGCAATTCATCATACTACGACTGGACATTTTCAGACTACATCATCAATGGGGAACGGAAACCGATGAAGAGATGGTCGCTCAAGCAAGAACCAAACACAACGAAAAATCAAGGAGAATCTCAAGGAGAATCTCAAGGAGACAACGTTCCCTTTCCCCACCACGTTCTCTTGTGCATATCATATTTATCCCTCGTCTTGCTCATGAATGCCCTCGCTCTAAGCTACCAATCAGTCGGGCGCCTGGCACGAAATTTCCTCCCTCCGCGTCCTCAAAGCGACCACCTAGATATCGCCTCGGAGAGAGGTGGCGTCTCTGATGATAGCAAAACTATCAACGGGAATTCTAGAATAACCTACCCAACATACCAAAATAATGTTACGAATGGCGATGCGATTGACGGAGTAATAACGAACGGAGGCTAGGGGTTTCGTAATACCAAGATATAGTATCTGTTTTCGCGGGACTGGAATTTTATGGAATTGGTCATGGCGTACAGAAGGAGAGGGTCTTGCGCTTCGGGTTCACATTGAATAAGTCGCGTTTTGGAGTATCATTATTGTGGATGGCGACATAATATAAATCGGTAATGGCGTATTTGGGATGCTTGGCTCCCTTTTAATCAAATCTGTTTGGAATTAACCACTGGCCCTTGTCATGGAGGATAGAGAGTATCGTGCCGCCAGGTATTGTTGGATCAAGTGTCGCCACGTTTCGGCGAATTCAGCCCTGCCCGCAGCCTCTATGCAGCCTTGGAGGCCTGACGGGGGAGTCCGACGGCTTATTGGAGCGGGGAGAAGCCGAAAACGACATTGCTGGCGCGAAATGCTTTAGGCGGCTGCTCTGCCCTGTGGGGTCCAAAACAGCTTGCGGCTCCTCATGCATTCGACAGGGTTAAGGGCCGCAAAAGATATATAGGGCGTTGAATCCAGCCAGATGGCTAAGAACTATTCGATTGATTTTATTGCCCCGCTCGTCGTATCTCCGCAAACAGCGAAAAATACAAGGCTATCCTCCAAAAAGTAGCCTTCCGCAAAGGCTTTCCCCATGGCTGACGAGGTAAGATGAAGCATTCTTGCGCGCCCTTATTTTTCCGGTGTCTTGTCGGGGCGAGTCTGACAAGATTTGGTTGGCTGACAATCTACATTACCAGCAACGCATAGAGGATGTACCCGACGAGGAAGTCGACTCTCCGTCGAAAAGGTCTGCCGTTGTAGGGAAACCGGATTTAGAGAAAAAGACGGTAAGTATAACTCCTCTTGACTTGGATTTGGGGGTTGGGGTCCCGTCTTTTTATTTCCGGTTGGACGTTTGAGGATGGCTCTGGCTAAGCCGTTGCCTGGTTGGACCAACAGCAAAACTCGAAATTCCAAGTAAACCAGAGGGTATACGAGAGGATCGAAAGAAATCAATTGGATGGGCCGTTCATCATTGTAAAAGTCTTTGGACAGGATGGGGTGTTTTGGTACAAGGTCAAGAGGGAGGATGGACTGGATGGACTGGTCTACCGTGAGATCTACGAGAAGGACTTGCAGAAGAAAAAGAAGTAAATCGGGGATTCCTAACCGGGCATTCGCCGGAGAGGCGCGAGGGGAGAGACGATCCTATTCTTTCATCATGTTTGCGCTGGAGTTTTTTGGGATTTATTTTTCGGACTTTGCCTCACAGCGTATGCCTAAGTCTTGATTGATGCTGATGGCAATTTTGGGGCCACGAAAAGCTGAAGATCGAATATATTACTGGGACTTAAGACCTTTGTGACGCACTTAGACAGGGAATCGCCGCGTGGGCGAAACGCTTTCGAGCGGAACGCGGCGCATGAACATTAACGTTGCGCACCTGTAGCACGAGGCTTGCCCATTTCGTTGGGGAGGCCTCCAGCACAGCCTCCAACCTCTCAGATTCTCGCGCGCGACGGGATAGCCGTGTCAGCCCACCCACGAGGCGTACTTGCGCGGCTTGCACAGCCTCGCCAAGCACGGACAACCAAACTTCCCGGAAGCGGTGAGCCCCAGGGGGTTTTAGGATTAAGTACGAGGGGATTCCGCTGATGATCGATCAATTGCGGTGACTCTTAACGAACTTTTTCTGGCTGCCTAGCACGCACACACTGGGTCGAGGACGTTGTATGTGGTGAGACAATTTGCCTTCCGCCCCAACCAGCCAATCAGACGCGATGTTCTTCTCGGAGAAAGAGACTTTGGGACCGACTACTCCCGGAGATCTCGAAGCCCAGAATGAGAAGGTAGTGCCGCAATCGCCGTCTGCCAGCACGGAGACTACGGTTGTGGGTGGCGATGGACTCAATTGTGAGCTTCTCCCAGCGCCCGATTTTGGCTTTCCTTCGGTTTTGGCTGCGGAATCGTTGAGCTGATGACAATGATGGTGAAGCTCCGCAACCATCGAAACAGGGACGGTTTTCGACGTTCCTCAGGACAGGCACGTTCACTGAAGACAGGGGCGCAGCATGGAGAAAAGGGATTAAAATGCCATTGCCGGAGCAATATACCAGGAAGAGTAAGCCGTGAACCCGAACAAAAAGAAGAGATTTCCGTCAAATTGAACACGTTATTCCTAACACCAACCCGCCGCACCAGTCGATAATGAACCCGCCGGCTATCCCCAACTCGCCGCTTTCCTCGACAGCGACCCAAACTTCACGATGTGCCGCCGCTTCGGCGTCCTCCACACGCGTCTCCTCCTCTACCGACAAGACGAGCTCCGCGACCTCGAACGACGCCTCGCGCAGGTCGACCGCGAAGACTCCCTCACCGAAGAGGGCCAACAATTCCTCGCATCCCGCGAGATGGACGAGGAGCACCGCCAAGACCTGATCGACGAGATCGACCAGAAACTCAAAGCCTACGACGAACTGGTCCTGCGCTGCCAGAGCCTGATCGCCATGCGCCAGCCCGCGAAGCGGAACTTCAGGAGTCTGACCACCTGGGTGGATAACGAGAAGCCCCTCTGCGTCGAGGAGATGGATTTCATCCACCAGAGACAAGATTTCGTAACGCTCGCCGCCGAGCGCGAGGACGGCTGGTTCGATGGCCTGGTCGAGGACGCCCTGATGTCCATTCCGTGTCGCTTTACGAAGATCCTGTTTAGCTCCAAGTCTCAGCGCGAGAAGACGGATGATAGATACGTGCACTACGTGTCCAAGAAGCGGCTGGATATGTTGATCAGGGTTTTGCTCATGTTCTTTGCTGTTGCCCTGCTGGTGGTGCCAGTCTTTATATTGCTGGTCGCGAAGAGGGAGGGGTACCTCAGGGTTGTGATTGTGTTGCTGTTTACGGGGGCTTTTTCGATGGCGTTGAGTGTCTTCACGAAGGCGAGGAGGCATGAGGTTTTTGCGGCGACGGCAGCGTGAGTTTTCCCCTCTCCTCCTAATCATGCATTACCTTTTTTCTCAGCTTCTCCCCCTCATCTTATCTCTCACAACCTGCTGTCCCCCCAAATAAGAAAAAAAAAACATCCCCTTACGTTTCTCTCTTCGCTTTTTAGTTTCCTCTTTCTCCTCCTAATCGGCGACCTCTTTCTAAACACAACCTTCGCACCCACAGTTACGCCGCAGTTCTGGTCGTCTTTCTCGGCAACCTGATCTGAACCTCCGGCCACCAAACTCTGCACATCGGTTTCAGGAAACCACCCTCCCACAACCCCCAATCCAATTCAGCGGGGTCGGGGTCGGGGTCGGGGTCGGGACGACAACCTACCTTCCCTCCAGAAGGCAAGAGTCCCACCGGTTATCTAATAAACCACAAACCGCTCGAGGCGCACCCTCACGCACCTTCTCCATTCTATCCATCTACTTCTCCCAAGGCGAACGAGAGGAGTTTTTTTTTAATGGCGTATCGGCTTTATTTTCATAATTCTACAGGAGTCAGGGCTGGATGGGGCAGGGCGCTTATCCTCTTCCAAAGGACAATTGGGAAACTTGTCATGAATTGTATATGTATGGAATGTGTGCATGTATGTATGTATCTAAGAAATATAATTCCGGCTGGCGTTTCGTGGCTTTTTTCGCTTTTATCGCTTTTCTTTCTTCAAGCTTCACGAAAGAGTATACCGTGATTGATTGGCTAGATTCTCTAGGCGGGGGGTTTCTCTCCCTGCTCGATCGGGGAGCGGTTACTCCCTCCCCCGAGCACGCGCCACTATAACCCAGAGAACAACATTTAATACAAATTCGCCAGATTAGGCTCATCGGTCCGCGTCCTTCCGAGACGTGAGGTTACCTTGCCAGGAAGGCTTTTTTGCCCCAGTGGGGTATTATAGTTTTGTGGCGGAGCTAGGAAGGCACGCCACCGCAACGTAGGAATTACATGGCCAAGAGAGACATGAGAGGAAGCTCGAAATCCTGCTGCGGTATTCTGTTTACCCGATACCCAGTCCGGAGCTAGTGCTGACGGCGGAGTATACTACTGCATGGATTGGGGACTAACGATGGTGAGTTGTGCGGGGGCTTGGCGTGAGGTATCGTGGCAAGGGAGCAAGTGGGGCTCAGGAGGACAGGCAATAGATGGGAAAGGAAGCAACAAGGTCGATCCCGGAAGCAAGTGTGAGGCGGCCGCTTCGGCCGAAGATTCTCTATTGCCACATTTCTAACACCCATCACTTAAGTCCAGTCGAATAGCAGGGATGAGAACGAGAATTAAATTGCCTCCTGAGAAACTACGTGATTTTGCTTTCCGCATTTAGCTGGTAGGGTACGCGAACATCAATTTGATTCGCAAGTACTCGAGTGGGTCGAGTCTGTTTTGGGATGGGCCTGGCACCCGCAGACACAGACAGCCGAACAGAACAGAACAGAACAGAACAGAACAGTGCGTTGAGCTCAAACAGAAACAGACAGCATTCATACTGCATACCCACCACCCTTACACTCCAGCCAAACTCCGACCGCGAAGCACCTACCTACCTCCATTATCCTACCTCCCTCAAAGACCCGCCATCCTCCTCATCGCCGGATTCCCCACAATCCTCCCCTCACCCTCAATATCGTCCCCTTCAACCGGCTCCCCATTCCCCATAGCCAGCTCACACAAAACCCTCCCCAGCTCCGGCGTTGGCGCCGTCCTCGCAGGATATAGAGTGCGGAAAATCGGTCCCAGGACGGGAATGAGCTTCTTGATAAACGGTTCGGGGCGCTGGGCGACGAAAGAAGAGAGGGTGGGTTGCGGGGACGCGTCGACGTAGCCGGGACGGAGGACGAAGGGGCGGAGGGAGGGGTAGGTGGAGGGGAGGGCGAGGAGGGACGATTCGGCTTGGGCTTTCATGGGGACGAACGAGGGGCTGAAGACTCCGGGCTTGTCGGTGACCTGTGTTTCGGGGGGAGTTGGGCGTTAAATTGGGTCCGTTGGAGGGGGAAAGGGGTTGCTTACGCTATCGCCTAGGGGGTTCATCAGCGATTGATTGCAGGACCCTAAGGCTGATCGCCGACATCAACAGCAGGGGGAATCTTGACTTACTCGACACATAGACGAACTTAAACGAGTCGGAAAGCGTCGAGAAAGCCTTCGCGGCCGCAACCGGGTAATCGACCGTGATATTAATGTATTCCCTATGTCCAGACCCGTCTGTAGGCCCCCTTTCCGCTCAAGTAGAGAGAGAGAGAACAAAATGAGCCCGTCAAAACTTACTCCCTGCTGACCATGCTCACCGACACGCCCACCGCCCACACGCAGCCCTCGGCCCCCTTCAACTGCTCCAGCAGCTCCGGCGGGTAGCTGTTGAAATCGCCGTGCGTGATCACGTTGACGTGCGGGTGGCCGTCCGCCATGGGCACGGGTCTTCGCGTGAGGATGGAGATCCGGTCGATCTGGCCGGCGGGGAGGGAGAGCATGTGGGAGAGGACCGCGGACCCGACGAGGCCCGTGGCGCCGGTGAGGATGAGATGCATTGTGCGTGATGCTCGCCGGGGGTTTGCTCTTCTGTTGGTATGGCGGAACCTCGATGGGTTGCGTTTTGGAGCGCTGGATGATGGGGTGCGGGGTGAGTCTCGGCGCCAGCTTTAGCCCCTATCCGGTTTGTTATTGTCACGTGCATCTCTCCTGTCTGATTCGATACGTTCTAACCCCCCGCTCCGTTGGGCAACACCGCAGGAAGTTCTCGTCAATAAAAATTCTCGAACTCGTATTTCGAGCGTAATTACCTGATATTTATTTTTACACGGTAATTGAAGAAATACGATTGGAGAATGTCATTATACTTTGCCCTGACTGCATTCTTGCGGCTGTCGATCTACAGATCTAATGCTCGGCAGATCAAATAGAGATCTAGTCTCTAATATCTCATAATAGCCCAGCATCTACCCCTAGGACGTCTCTGAAGGTGTTTTCCCTTTACACGTTGGGCAGTGCTCGTGCTAAACTGCATTTTTAGATACTAGCGGCCTCGCCATGTAATCTGACTGAGTCTATTTTTTGCGGCCGTACATTCCTTGGGCCGTGACTGCGCATACACTGGGAATCTTCGCTATGTTAAGCTGTTTTTACGTACTTCTATGCCATGTCTCTAGCTCGCTATTGCGTGGCGACGCTGGGACAATAGCCATTCGGACAAATATTCCTTGGCGAGAATGCTCCATATGGTCTATGTAGACCATGTCCTCTCGCTCCGTTCATATAGTCTTTGAAGTAGTCTAATTAGTCAAATTCTATTGCTCATATATGCTCCGTACCTATATACTGCCATAACCTCTCAACAATTGGTCCTCTTGCCAGTTATGTAAAGGACCAACAGCCCCCAATCCGACAGATATTCGCCTCACCAGGGAAAATACACTCGCTCAAATCAACAAAACGATGACCAATTGCTGTGCTCTAAGTTGTAGCCCCGAAAAATGCTCCTGCGGGCGATCAGCCATATTCTGACAGAGATTGACCAACAGCCGGGGATGCAATAGATAACTATACTCACCGAGAATTGAAAAGAAACTCCAGACGCCTGCCATATTCCAGATTTCAGGTGGGCAGTAGCTAAATGAAGATAGATGAGCACAAGTTTTGGAAGTAAATACATAATGCGAATAACTCACAGACTCCCTGCCATTCGCAGGTACCCGGTCCAGAACATCCACTGCCCTATGAATGGGATCATCAGGAACATCATTACGAGGAGAATGTCGTCAAGGAAACTCCTTGTCATGTCGGCCTGAGCACTCTGTCTTCTCTCGGGTGGAAATCCTGGTCGAGGTTTGAGATCTAGAGGCATTGAGTTTACTTGCTGCCACTTTGGGCGCGGTGGCACTACAGGAAGGCTCTGCTGGGGGTGGTCGTAGATTTTCCTAAGGAAGTAGAGATGGGCCGTGACAACGCCTATCTTTATCCAGCGCCAGCCCCATAGAATGGATTTCCCCAGTACAATCGTACTCTTCTTCGTCCACTTCCAGACAAATTTCGCGAACCCGACAAGCAACCAATATGTCAATTTCCAAGTGTATTCCAATACCCTGGCTGAGAACCGGCTCACGGTTCCTAGACCGGCCATCAACAACTGTCCCACGGATGTGTAGGTCAAGAAGGCTTTAATGACAGCTCCCCCAATGGCAACGAGCCACAGCAAAGCGCCACCGTACATGAGGAGAGCGTCATTACCATGAGGGACATTATCTAGGTGGTGTGCCAAGTAAAAGTGGTATCGTCGTGCCCAATTGCCGGTGATTCCAATGTACACGGAGCCAACTGCTTGCAAGATAATTTCAGCTAGGATTGCGGATGCACCCAGGCTCCAGTATATCTCTTTATCGCTTTGCACTCTAACCAAAATCCCTGCTGCCCATGCCAGACGTGGCCGAGACGCCCAAAAGAGAACCAGACTGCCGATGTTGACATTCTGAAATCCGGGGTTCCGGCGAATGATAGCGGCATTAATTAAGTTGGCGGATAAGTTGAGAGCGACACTCAGAATAGCTGTGAATAGGAACGTTGTATGGTGACCCAGCTTACCACAACGTTTATTTGTAATCCATTCAATTACGTCGCGACGGCCAACGACGGCTGCGACAACAAAGACGAGGACATTGACGAATGCGAAGGACCCTAGTTTGGCCTGGATGGAAGGACAAACATACGAGGTTGCATTCGCTCCCGCTGCAGCATTTTGTTGATACTTTACCTGCCATTGCCAAGGGAAGAGGGCTCCATATGCGTCGTCCTGAAGCGTAGGGAAGTCTACCCACTGTTGTCTGAATTGGCTTGATCGTGCGGTTGCATTGTAATTGCTCGTGTCGTTCTTGTCGCACATTTTTAGGACCCAGTTGATGTAAGCGGCCGGCGCGTCTCCGGTTGCACAAATTCCGGGACAGCGGATGGACTTGATGCTCGGGCAGAAACACTTCTCGGGGGTTGTCGCATTCCAGCAGCCCTTCGCGGCAGTGTACAGCGATGGACAGACAGCTGTCATGTTGTTGACGCATGATGGAGCGTTGCCGCCTATCTGGCTGAAGAATCCCACAACGTTCGTGGGAACAACGACGGTGGAAGTACTTGAGGCGCGGACAGTGCCCTGAAAGGTGAGGGAACCTGATGCACCCGCCGAATACACAAGAGTATAGCCTGTAAAGTGAGATAGGACATCCGCGGCTGGCACGATATCGAGAGTAGCGGACTTGGTAGAACAGCCATGGGCGTAGTAACCTCCAGGATACGACAAACTGTAACAGATCGGACTGGCGCTTCCGCTATGGACCCCGTCAGAAAACAGCAAGGCGGGTCGGATGGAACGTGGGGTAAGCTGACCATGTCAATTTACCATCAATAGTGCTCGCATAATAGTCTCCGCCGTTGTTGTAACATGTGCTGATGAGATAGGTACACCCGCCGCCGTCAGCGCAGCAGAGATTTGAGCTGACGGCGGCGCAAGACTGGCCAACGCTACAGGCGTAGACACTCGCTATGTCAACAACAACGGCCTCATTAGCCAATTTCCGGACGATATAAACTAGTCGACGTACCTGGATTTCCAGATAAAAGGCCACACACGTTCGTGGGATAATTAGAGAGGATTAGCGTTGATTTATACCCATTGAGGATGAGTATTTGTCCCGGCGATTGTGCCTGGCGCCTCAAATGGCTGCCGATGGTGGAGACAGAAATTCCATCGGTAACCCTGGGTAGAGGGGAGGCAGCAATGTGGGCGACTTGGGTAGTTCGCGTCGGAATAAATACAACATGGCTATCGGCCTCTTGGCAGAGTAGAATGTAGAGAGCTACTAGGACAGCGACATTGGGGAACCAATTCATATTCCGCACACCCCACGCCGTGCGGTAGCTATCGAAGTCTTGTCACCCGTCATGGGCGGCGGGTTTCCCTTCGGGCATTTATGGGAATCTAGTACCCGGTAAGTATCCTGTCTAGGCTGCACGAGGCTGTAGCCCCATTGAAAATTGTGCATACGGTCTAGAGCCTTTCCTAGGCTGTGGAATTAGTATCAGGAGTTGTGCAACGAGGCTATAGGCCTTTTCTTAGCGAGATGGCGAACATCAATCGATCCCATTGGATCAAATAAATTGAAAAGGGGATGACTTACCGCAAAAGGAATCAATAGATGAAAAATTGAGGCGAGACCAATGAGTGACTGGATTCGTGGTAAAAGTATATTTATGCGCGGGACCTGCAACCGCTCGGATTTCATGGACCGCCCAGCAGCAGACTCTACGGTTTAGAGCACTTGGGGGTCAAGAGTAAGTCTCCGCTCCTGGGCGCCACCAAACTTTCCCGAGAAAGGTGTAGGTGGAAACCAAAGCCCCCCAATTACTTGTAAGACTGAAAATTGGGCAATTATGCTCAAAAGATAAGCTTGGGAATTTTTTTTTATGAGAACTTGTGGTATTGCTCTAATAGAGGGGGTAGAGACTTATTTTTACCTGCCAATTAATCCCTGCATTGTCCGTGCTCACCCCCGAAAATTGGGGCAATAGAGTAATTTGGGGAATCCCGCCGCCTCGCTCTAGAACCAGCTACACAGCACGCAAACCCCAAGAGCGATGAAAGTGCTAAATTTCGGAAGCGTCAATGCCGGTGTTGCTTTAGAGTACTTGGGGACAGCGCCAGTATATTGAGCCCCAGTGTAAGCTGCGGTCGGCAAGCTACCTGCCTGATATGTCGTCCTGGGGACAGCGTATGGATCTAGCAATTAGTGGGCTGTCAACCAGCTGTCATGCGCAAGATGGGACGAAGATTGGAATGCGGTCAACTTACTATAACTGGTGGAAGGCGGTTTTGGAATAACGGTTCCCTCTATACCGCAGTAACTGCTATAAAGAGAGAATGCGCTGGTTACGTCGGGGTCGTTGCTACAGGAGGTCGGGGCGGCGGAGCTGATGTATGAGTAGGCCAGAGGTAAGAGATCGGATCGACACCAGCAACTCTGGAGATATCCATAGTTGTTCGGACAGCCCAGTACGCTTCCGATATTATTTATGATGTTCTGAACACACACTCTTTGCTGCTGGAAGGCAATGCCAGAGGCGATGGTGACGACCGGGAGTTGGGTTGACTGTGCATCGGCGCGCCATAAGAGCAACAAAGCAGCAAGAGCAAGGCTAGAGATCCGCGGGATCGAAGAGGGATGTTCGGGTAAGAGATGCATGATTATGAAGAGTTGGCTTGAAGTTGAATCTCGAGAATTCTTACAAGATGGATGATAGGAGCAGGAATGACAGTGTCTGGCCCGAGGCTGAGCAGATGAAAGATAGTTCTATGCAGACATAATTGTGCACGAGGTATGCAATAAGCATAGTTGGGTACTTGTGCGCCGTGCAAGGCAGAACACACACTCCCGAAACAAAAGCAAAGGCAAAACAAAAGCTTATTCTGAGACCGTCCAATAGAAACAACTCAAGAATGTTTCCTGGTGATGAATCTTGACAACTCAGCCGAATCCAGTTGAATAAGAATTATGTTGCTATTCAGCCCCTGAGCCGGACATATCAACTGACGCCAAGGCCTCTCGTTGCTAGTGCCGCTTCAGGAGGTCCTGTCATGTGTCTTCCACTTGCAAGGCTCGGGGCGCCTCGCTAAGCCCCAGCAAATGACTTAATAAAGGCTGCCTGCCGACAACGCAAGGATCACGCGATTTCGCGTCTCCTCATTGTCACCTTTGCGCGCGCAAGCTTTCAACCTCCGAGCGTTTCGCGTCAACCCGCTATGGATGACGATGCTGAGTTTGGTTTCTCACCGGCGGACGAAGCTGCGTTCGCCGCAGCCTTCGATGAAATAAATGCGCCCAACAGTTCCGCCAAACGGAAGCACGCATCAGACAACGACGAACCCCCCGCAAGAAAGCAAATATCCATTTCCTATCCCACAAAGTCGCCACTTGGAGTGAAAGTGCTTAACGAGCAGTTTGGTCTGGATCAGTTCCGGTTAGAGCAAGAACCGGTTATTTCTCGAATACTGGGAGGCGGCAGTGCGGTGGTCTTATTTCCCACAGGTGGTGGAAAGAGTCTCTGCTATCAGGTTCATTCCTCTCTATATCTAGAAAGATATTACGAATTTGATGCGGCAATCTAATATGTTATGAATAGGTTCCTGCTGTGGCTTTTTCGGAGTTGGACAGACAAGCAAGCATTCGTTGCCCTGAAGACAGCGGTGTCACCATTGTCGTTTCACCGCTCATTGCGCTTATGAAAGACCAGGTTGATACACTCATTAGGCTGGGTATTAGTGCGGCGTGCCTTGATTCAACCAAGTCTAGAGATCAGTTCTTCCAGATCACTGATGACCTGAGAGCGGGAAGGCTGAAGTTGTTGTACTGTGCACCCGAACGATTAAACAATGAAGGATTCGTCAGGTCCATCAAATCCGTCCGAGGTGGAGTGCGATTGGTTGCGGTTGATGAAGCTCATTGCATTTCAGAGGTATGGCCTCGATTCACCGTTCCTTCAGCCACCTCGGGAAGCGGGGCGGTGTCTCTCTCGCGCTACTTGCTGACGCATCTTCAGTGGGGCCACCAATTTCGACCTGATTACCTGAAAGGTAATCCTACGACATCCTAAAACCAGTTGCTAGCCGCGAGAATCCCCGGACTGTATACTAACGGTATACCAGTTGCGCGTTTCGTTACCGAAATCCAGGCGGAGCGTGTCATCTGTCTCACAGCTACTGCCACAACAAAAGTTGCGCAAGATATCTGCGACGCTTTTGGAATCGGCAAAGGTGGTCTTTTCAGAACCTCGATGTACCGGCCAAAGTATATCTTCTGGTGTCCCTCCCTATGAATGTTTATGGTCTAAACTTAATTAGCTTGCGACTGCTCGCTGTAGCAACAAATACCACACGAGAAAAATACCCGAAGATGTTCAAATTTCTGAGGGAGCATCCTGGATCTACTATCGTCTATATTACGACTAAGAAGGTACGGGGGACACGTCTTCGCATCTTCCACATGAAATATGTCTGCTTACTAACCGACTACAGGAATCAGAACTTCTAGCGGAGAAGCTGCGGAAGCGAGGATTCGACGCGAAAGCTTTCCATTCTGGGATGCAAACGAAGGTCAAGACTGAATTGCAAGAGGAGTTCATGGCAAAGGATGGCATGGTCGTGCGCTCCCCCCAGTAGTTATTCACCACCTTCAGATCTAAAAACCTCATTATGGTCTATTGACCCCACTCTGGTCTACTGACCCATCTGGTGCAGATAGTAGCGACTATCGCCTTCGGAATGGGCATCGACAAGGCTGACATTCGCAACGTCATCCATTTTGATATGCCAGGCAGCGTCGAAGGGTACAGTCAGCAGGTTGGTAGAGCTGGTCGCGATGGTAAACCCAGCACCTGCCTCTTCTACCTCTGTCACGAGGACTTTTATTTGCGAAACTACTTTACATATAAAAACCTTCCATCTGAAAATTCGGTGCGCCGGTTCCTACAAAGTATTTTTTGTCCGGTGAATATGCGTCTCAGCGTTGGCGACACATTTGCAGTGAGCCACTACAGTCAATCAAGGGAATTTGATCTGCAGGTCGGACACCCAACTCTCTGTTGATCTCTATGAATTGACTAATGGATCTGCAGCTGAGCACTCTGGAGACTACGTACGCTGAGCTTGAGCTTCAATTGAATCTCATCCGTGCCTTGACGACACAATACTCAAAATATTCGTACACAATCGAGTGCAAGCACTCGATACAGAATGATACCACTCCCGTCGCAGAGGCCATCAGAAAGTCTGCGAGGAAGGCTGTTAAATGGTATCATTGTAATGTCGACGCAGTCTGTAGTAATCACGGAATTTTGCGGGCAGACGTCGTTACCAAGCTAGAGGAGTGGAACGAAAGTGGTGCTATCGTATTGAAGACCGCTGGCGTTGAACGTGTTTACAGAGTGTTGTGCGAACTACCATCCACACCAGAAGACATTGAGGAAATTGTCGGAAAACTCTATGCGCGGATGCAGTCGCGCGAGGAGCAGGATTGTCAGCGGACTCGAGATTTCATCGACTTAATTACCAGCAAACGCTGTATCTCCCGCGGTCTCGCTGCCTACTTTGATAATGGCTCACACGATATGCCTGCAGAATGCGGTCACTGCATATGGTGCGAAACCCACACGCAGGTTGTGCTGTCGGAACGGCCGCCAGCACAGCCGCATCCCGCACATATTAGTGCGCTACTGAAGGCCTGTAGTGCGAGGGATGATCCAAGGTTTCTCGCCAGGATCGCGTTTGGGATTTCGAGTCCGAGGGTTAGGGCGATGAAATTGGAAAATCATTCCGTGTTTGGATCGATGAGGGACTGTGATTTCTTGGTAAGCCGCTTATTTCCCACTTCTCTCCGATTATGCGGTCTTGGACCATTGCTCCTCTAACGCTGATTAACCCGGTAGGAACTCGTCCGGGTATTCACAGATATATGTGGCGATGCTTAAACTGCTTGAAAGATATGAATCTGCATTTTGGCATCGGTGGGTGCTGGCGCCGTATCTGTGGGAATGGAACCAGATGCCATAACGGGGTTACTCGTCTCTAGCAGAATTCTGTTGATCTAGTACCTCTTTTATAAGGGCGAGAACATGTTCTTGTTGCTGCATATATACAGCGGGCATGTAGAATAGACTTGCAACCCCATAATATTCAAGGGCCGCCGGTATTGCCACGGGCTCGAATGGTAGTGCTACGGGATGGAAATGGTAGTACCACGAGCCCGTGATAGTAATGCTATAGCCAGGTCATCATCACCCATCCTCACTAGTTGACAATTGCATGCAAAGTTGGTGATTCGCTCTCGTCTTGAAAATGGTGGCGATGGCAGTAGCTATGGCAGTAGAGGCGGCAAAAATGGGGATAGCGATGGTAAGGGTAATGGTAGGGAAAGAAAATCCCCATATCACACCAGACCGCCACTAGTACCACGAGCGGGCAACAGCAACACCCCAGCCGTAGCATTATTGTCACGGGCCCGTGGCACTGCCATTAGAGCCCGTGGCAATACCGGCAGCCTATTCAAGAAGTAAAATCGTAAGATATATATTGATATAAAAGAAAGAAGATTAGCCCTCTAAGTGCCCAAACGGGACACCGAAACTAGCCTATAACGGGAGCAGACTTTTACCTGCAGTCCGGGTATGCAGCATAAAGTGGGTGAAGTTTAACACGTGACAATAAGAAGGTGAACGGGCACGCGACTCTGAGCCTGTCTTGGCGAGCCGTAGGTGCTAGTTTGCTTAGGGTTATGAGTTCTACGGAAATCCACCCATGCCACTAGTTGCTTTGTCCTGCGCTCCCCATCCGCAGAGGAACACGATGTTCAAGTAGTCTTCATCGCTCTTTCAGGTGCCCTCCTCGAAGACGCGGAGGTCACTCCACTCTTGTGCATCGTGGCAGCGCTCCTCGCTCTCTTATTCATCCGTCTTATGCGACAACATCATCTTGATCACCGAGTATCTCAATGGCACTCGACAAAGTCTTCTGGAGTAAGCATGCGGCTAGGAGGGCCTACGAGAACATCACATAGGGGTGAACAGTCTTCAGGGCTGGAACCAGACTTGCACGTGATGTGAGAGTTGATACGGAATTTGCTGGTATGGCTACGATTTATTGTTCGAATGGCCCCGCCATCGGCAGGCTAACCCCTAATTTGGAGGGGAGCCCGCAGTACTGCCTAGCAAGCATTTCCAGAGCCCTCCGGAAGGCTTCCCATATGCTTCGGATATTCGAATTTTTTTTCTCTAATCGCTTCTTTCTGGAGTCCCAGTGTCCCAATGGCAGCAACTCGAACACAAAGCCGCGCCGTCGAAGCCGCGCCTGCTCGGACCCCCACCGCAGGATCGTTATTTCACCGTACAAGCCCCATTCCATTCTCTTGTCTTGGGGCTTTCAAACATTCCTATCAAAACTGGGATTCATGTATTCCTTTGTCAGTAGTTATGCGAATATCTCCTCGCCAGACCCTACTGAGAGTTAGCTCTGAAATTTAGTGGCCAACGCGACAAAGATGACCAGCCTGTTTGCAAGGGGGTCCTGCTTGGTACCACTTCTTGCCTCGCTGAGGAGAGCATCTGGCTTGTGAAGCCACAAATGTCCTTTTTCAGAGTATCCGGTATGGGTTCTTTGTTGGCATTGTTGTCATATGCCAAAGCCGCCTCGCGCACATGCCAACATGTGAAAGGAGCCTATGGCGATGTGATCACAGTTTCATCGCTCTCCCAGGTGCCAGATGCCCTCCTCGGAGAGATGGAGATCCCTCTGCTCTCGCGCACTGTGGCAGCGCTTCTCGCTCTTTTATTCATCCGCCGTCTTCTGCGACGGTACCTTGAATACCGAGTATGTGTGCTGAGCCGAATCTAAACGGCACTGACAATCTCTTCTGCAGTCCAACAAAGCCTTTGGCGACCGCCATGGCTGCCTCCCTACCTCGATGCTGAAGAATGAGATGCCATTAGGTTTGGATCGCCTAAAGCAGATCTTTGACGCGGATGCGGACTCACGGCTTATGGAACTGTTTCTGATGCATTTCAGGATGTGGGGGAATACACTGGAACAGGTTTTTCTAGCGGCACAAGCTTTTGGGACTATTGATCCAATAAACCTGGAAGCTATGCTGTCGACGAAGCTCAAAGGTATGGTCGGACTAGCCTGGCGGTGTGAGGGAAAGCCACCAATTTGATTTGGATTTGGAAACAGATTTTGGGATGGGTCCGCGCCGACAAACAACCTTTCCCTTCTTCGGGGACGGCATATTCACCCAAGATGGACCCGATTGGAAGCATTCTCGAGAACTCCTACGTCCACAATTTTCGCATAAGCAGTACCAAGACCTCGAAATCTTCCGTGAACACGTCGATAATCTCATCGACAATATCCCCACCAACGGCGGCATCGTAGACCTCCAACCCCTCTTCTTCCGCCTTACACTCGACACTACCACCGCCTTTCTCTTCGGCAAATCGGTCTGCAGCCTCGTCGGTGCTGGTACCTCGGCTGGCAAAACTGATTTCGCTGAAGCCTTCGATACCGCGCAATCATACGTCGCCAAACGGCTTCGGCTGTTAGATCTCTACTGGTTGATAGGCGGGAAGGAATTCCGTGATTCATGCGCGATAGTATATAAATTCATGGATGAAATAATAGATCGAGGACTCGACCTCGGAGAGACGGATGATGGGCAGGAGAGACACAGTCGTTATGTGTTTCTGGATGTTGTTGCGAAGGATTCGAGGAATCGGACGGCGTTGAGGCAGCAGATGATTGATATTCTCGTTGCAGGGAGGGATACGACGGCCTGTTTGTTGTCGTGGACGTTGTGAGTAGAGACTAGTCTCGCTATTCATCCAAGTTCCTATTTTACACAGGAACGCCTTGATAGGAATACCTAAGGTTAGATAACTAGATTCATTAACATTTTCTCCAATACCAAAGCCGCCTTCTAGTACGACATCCTCGAGTTCTGACCAAACTACGAGAAGAGATCTCGTCCGTTGTCGGCGGTACTTCTGAGATGAAACGCGCTGATCTCCATAAAATGGCGTATCTGAACAATGTCCTCAAAGAAAGCAAGTCCAATGGAAAGATTCCGAATTGGGAACGACGAACGCATCTACTAATTAAGGGAATAGCACTCCGCCTCTACCCCTCCGTTCCGGTGAACGTACGCACTGCTCAGAGAACCACATTCTTGCCCACCGGCGGCGGCGCGGACGGCCTCTCTCCAGTCCTTATCCCATCTGGGGCTAATGTAGCGTATAGCGTTTATTCAATGCATCGGCGCCCCGACTTTTATGGCGAGGATGCTGAGGATTTTCGGCCGGAGAGATGGGAGGAGGATTTGGGGCTTTTCCGGGATGAGACAACATCGAAATGGGGCTATTTGCCTTTTAACGGAGGTCCAAGAATTTGTCTTGGCAGTAAGTTTTCGAGATCTAATCTGGCGGCGGTTTGATATTGTTCCGGTGTATTAACGGCAGTCTCGTGTTCGTAGTGGACTTTGCGCTCACAGAGGCTGCATATGCGGTAGTGCGGATTTTGCAGAGGTTTCCAATCGTCAAGATGCCTCCAGATGAGGTTCGTGTAAAGACTGGGAAGGAACGACAAACAATGACTCTAGTGCTCTCGGCTACAGACGGGTGTAAGGTTCAATTTGGATAGCTTAGGCGTTGAAGACAGAAATGACATATTCGCAATGGCGGGAGGGGAAAAAAAAATGGATCTCGTTCTTAGTATCTCCTAGGACCAATATTGAAATTCTCTTATTCATGCGTTCACCCATGCATCAATTCAGATGCCTCATTATTCCACTGCGTCCTCAACATCTCCCTCGCCTTATCCCACCTAGGGCCGATGGTTGCCGGAGCCTCCCGAGTATATCTCATCAACGCCGCTACCACGGTCTTATATCCCGCCGAGTTTTTACTTTCAAACTTGCACATTTGTGAGTGGCTAGCAGGGATCCCAGAGCGTTCGGTATTGTCTAAGATGGGTGCGGCCGACGTTTCATCGACCACCTTATTGCGTTATCAGCGTATGGATTGGAACTGAATTGGGAGATTTACACAGCCCTTAGTGGTTCCCATATCAGTCTTCTCCTGCTCCCAGAAGAAGTAGATATGAAACTGCTTCATGAGAGGCGTGAATTGGTCTGTGATGTTTTGAAGTGTTTCCGAGTCTTCTTGTAGGGCATCTAGAAGCTGGCCCTCCGTGTCCAAGACCCTCGGAGGGACAAGGGCTTTGATCATCCGCTGTCCTATCCTAGCTAAGTTTGCCTTGCTGCTGCCGTTATGTGGGGTACCGAGGAAGATGATGGCGTAGGTCGACACGTATATGGAGTGGATATGCGCGATATTTTTCGCTATTCTACTAGCTGAATATGCTAATGCCTGGTAGGGAGCTTGTTAGTATTTTCCTCCAGTAGGGAAGTTTAGGGCCTTACTCGTTTGACAATTATGCCTCCCAGGGAATGACAAATAAATATTATAGGTCTCTCTGATGCAGACTCAACCTGGAGATATTGTTACATTCTAGTGCCAAGTGTAAGAGGAATTAGCAGACAAAATACTCACCGCACGATCTGCCTCTAGTTGTGCAACGAGGGTTTGTGCATGCTGCAAAATTCGATTTGATGATGTA
The DNA here is from genome assembly GCA_020080175.1 of Glutinoglossum americanum. Classification (NCBI taxonomy): domain Eukaryota; kingdom Fungi; phylum Ascomycota; class Geoglossomycetes; order Geoglossales; family Geoglossaceae; genus Glutinoglossum; species Glutinoglossum americanum. Next base: position 47,605 of record JAGHQL010000149.1, read on the forward strand.
CTTCCTAGCAGGGACGTGACGTTGGCATTATAACCAAAAGTCAGAATTCGCGCATTCTTGATAGCCCCAGGGAGCAGGCTGCCATCTCCAAGCCAAAAAACTTTGGACTTATCCGTCGTCCAAGTGTTGTAAGCATCACCATTTAGACCATGGACGGCTACTATGCTAGAAGCACCGATGTTAGTTGCCGAACAGGTATTCAGGCAAGGAACGTTACTCCACTGTAGGGTTCTCCCCAGCAAAAACCTCAAAAATTCCACAGTTTGCCTAGATCGAGGGTGGGTCGTTAGTATTCGCCGACCTAGAGTAAGTGGTCGGGCTGACTTGCCATACTGTAATCCCGTCATAGGCGAAATTCCGAATTCAGTAGAGATTAACCTGACGATTCACTTATAAAACCAAAATAATGATACGAAGTAGACAGAGGGCGGTGTGATAAACGGGTATCAGTGGCCAACTTGGCCTATGCCAAAGTACCAAACCAGGCGTTAATAGATCTCCCGCTGACCACCCCGAAATGCTCGCTCCCGTGTTGAATCACCATTTCCGACCCCAAGAGCGAGCCAGGCCATAGAGGTACGCCTTGACGCCTAGCGCCCGTTAGTATCGTCCCAAGCCATGCACCACGTGGCCTAGGAGGTTCAACCAATCATCCTCGTTCCCTTGGATTCTAGGGCTCCAGTACGACTCATACATGTATGTACATACGAGTCGTGAGCAGGGTTCAGCCAACATTTGAGACATCGCTTTCATAACCCCTCCTTCCGAAGAGTCCCATAACCGCTCCCATGCAAGATGTCAGGAAAATACGCATCGTGTTGACTGAGACAAACCATGCAGGGACGCGGCGTTGGGCGTCCACGGACTTTCCCATCCAATGCGTTTGCCTTGCTCCCGTGGTTGCACAGGTTTCTGAGTAGTCCAAGCTCGGCCCTGTCAGTGTTAGATAGAACGCCTGATGCATATAAATGCGACGGGACCTGCGCGCGGCATTACAAAACTCAATTAGCCAACACCGAAGATTGATCTAGCTTAAGCGGAATAGGCGAGAATCCTGACGGTTATATTGGTGCTCCAGCTGTCCTTAGCGGCAAGGCTATTGAGGCCTGCGAAAGCCCCGGTTAGTTTGCGCGCTTATTGTCTGCGAGGTTTGGTCGACTTTGTTGTCCAGGATTCGTGTTGTTAGAATCTGAGATTATGACACAAGCCCATTACCAGGCTCTTCGTATCGTCGACCTGAGCACGCTGCGACACGATTATACGTAGCTAAGATCGCTGCTATGACCCTGGAGTGCGTAGTGTCTGAGGATGACGGGTCGGTGGACTATACTGTAGAGTGAGTGCGCGACATTGCTTAGCTGTAACATCTCATCCCAAGTATCTATTGCTCACTCTTCCAGTATCGTTGCGATCCATGGGCTGTATCAGGGCCAAACGGAGACTTGGACCGATCCGGAGACCCGAACCTTCTGGCTTCGAGACCTGCTCCCAAACCTACTTCCCAAGGCCCGGATCATGACATATGGATATAAGGCTGATGCTCTGTATTCTGCTGGAGAAGGGTCGTCTGATAGAATTCTCCCACACGCTCTTACCCTCATTGCTGATCTTTACGCGGATCGCCTTGCTGCTAGTGCTGTCGAAAGGCCAATCATATTCATCTGCCATGGGCTAGGAGGAATATTAGTGAAGAGGGCATTGGTCTCTTCAAATACCAGCAAATCCAAACAAGTCGAACATCGACGATCGATCTTCACCTCAACTTACGCCATCTTATTTCTGAGTACTCCCCACCATGGCCTATCGCCAGAAACCATCCAAGACCCAACCAGTCCCAAGCCTAGCCAGCTTCTAGCCAGCTTAGCCAAGGGTTCGGAGGTACTCCGGGATATCGATGACCAATTCGCCCCTCTGACAAAGCGGTTCTCCATATACTGCTTCTGGGAGCAGCTCGAGAGCAATTTCGGAAAGGCAAAGCGCTATATAGTAGATGAGGGTTCTGCTGCACCAGCCTGGGATAATTTTGAGCGGTCTGGTATCTTTGCCGATCACTCCGGCATGTGCAAGTTCTCGAACACCAGGGATGCTGGGTTCAAGGTTATCTTTGCTGCTTTGAAGAGATACACTCAAGATGCACCCAAGGTTGTACGAAGGAGATGGCTTGAAGACAGAGCACTCCTTGCAGAGGAGCGAGGAGTAGAAGCAAGAGAACTACTGCGTCATGACTCAGATTTATCTAACAGCGACAGTCCTATAGCAAAAGCGAATAAGTATTTCACTGTACCACGCAGTGCTAGCAGCATGTTCACAGGAAGGTCCGACATTGCGAGAGCTCTCAGACAGAAGATCATCTCTACACGAGTCCAAGATGGACATCACCAACACAAGATATTTGTTCTATACGGCTTGGGAGGATCGGGCAAAACGCAGTTCTGCTTAAAATTCGTTGAGGACAACCGCGAAAGGTACGGCATCATCCAAGACTGCAACATCCGCCACTTAGTAGTGGAATGTTAGTTCTCACTGTGGTTTGACGCTGAACAGACTGTTAGCTTTTGGGGAATCTTTTGGATCGACGCAAGCAACGATCAAAATGCGGAAGCAGGCTTTGCATACCTAGGTAGCCTTGCAAAAAAGGACACAACCTTTGAAGCTGGGAAACACTGGTTATCCAACTGCTCGAAATCCTGGCTCCTTGTAATCGACAACGCCGACGACCCGGAAATGGATGTCTCCAGGTATTTTCCCTCCGGTGGGAGAGGCCACATCTTGATTACAACTCGGAATCCTAATAACGTTGTGCATTCGACCATCGGGGATGTGAACTTTCGGGGAATGGAGCAAGAAGATGCCATAACGCTTCTCCTAAAAGCCGCCAATCGACCTGAATGTATGGATTTGGGACAACGGGAGATAGCCAGACCAATTGTTACCACCTTGGGACATCTTGCACTGGCACTTACTCATGCTGGGGCAGCAATCAGGAGAAATATATACACATTGGAGGGGTATTTACCGGAGTATTGTGAACATAGGAGAGAGATGATGAGGCAAGATAACCTCCGCAGCGCAGACTCATATAAACTCAACATCATTACCACATGGGAACTCCCATACGAACAAATTAAGCAGCGAGGAACGACGTCGGCAAAAGATGCAATTGAGATACTTCACATCTTCGCTTTTCTTCACTTTGAACAGATACCCGTTGTCATGTTCCAGAAAGCTTGGAACAATATGCGGGACTCCAGCGCGTCGGCATCACCATCAATGCCAAGATTCCTTAGAGGCCTTTGGCCTGCGATCCCAGGAGCCAAGAAGTACCCGCTCCCAGCCATTCTAAGTCAAGTTGGGCCAATTTGGGATTGGCCTCGCTTTAACAGGGCCATTGGCCAACTCTCTGACTACTCTCTGATAGATCGCGACGATAAAAATGGGCTATGTTCGATGCACCCCGTTGTGCATGCTTGGGCGCGGGATAGACTTCAACCAGAAGAGCAAAGGCATTTGCTGGGTGTTGCCGCAACCGTACTCGCAAATTCGATCACATCGGAGCTGGAGTCCTCCGGTAGGAATTATCGACGGGCACTGATTCCCCATATCGACTCTTGCTTGCAGGGCAAGAATGCTGAGTTATTGGGATATGATAAGGATAGTTTCCACGCTTCTAATGCTATCAAATTCGCATCTGTATACGCAGAGGCTGGCCGCTGGATAATAGCTCGTGGAATACAGCGGAAGGTGGTGAACTTTAGGAAGAAGACGCTAGGGTCGGGTCACCCCGAGACCTTGAAGGCTATGATCTACCTTGGACGGACATGTTGGAACCTGTTCTCTATGAAAGAAACGTTGGAGGTGCAGCTCAGCGTCCACAGCACAATGGAAAAAACACTAGGAAAAACAAATCCTGAAACACTTAAGGCGATGGACGACCTTGTACAAACATACTGGTTGGTGGGAAACAGGAAAAAGTCCCAGGAACTCGCTTTGAAAGCGGTACATGGTCTAAAGGAAACACTCGGCCACGTCGACCCGGCGACGCTCACAGCGATGCACAACCTCGGCCGCAGTTACTTACACCTCGCTCAGCCCGAGAAGGCCCAAGAGCTGCTCTCCCAGGTCCTTGAGTCTCGGCAGCGACTTTTCGGCATTAAGCACCCAGATACACAAATGACCATGACCGATCTCGCCATGAGTTACCTTGCCCTCAAGCGTCTCCCCGAAGCCGAGAAACTCACCAGCGACACCCTAAGGGCAAGAAAGCATATCCACGGCGAGGAACACGCATACACACTCTGGTCTGTCAATGATCTCTCCAAGATCTACTGCGCCCAAGGTCGCACAGACGAAGCTATAAAATCACTCGAAGGCATCTTACCCACTGTCCTCAGAACACTTGGAAACACCCACATCGGCGTGTCCATGACCAAATTCAACCTCTCACGCGCTTACATCGGCCAAGAGCGGTGGAAGGACGCTGAAAGGGTGCTCAAAGAGCAGCAGGAAAACTTGAATCCGAATCACCCAGACTTTATACACTCAGTGGCGGAGTTAGGAAAAGTTTTAAAGGAGCAGGGAGACTTAGCGGAGGCAGAGAGATGTTTCCTCGATGCCACTGAGGCCATTATAAAAACACAAGCTATTGGATTGGATCATCCAGTGACTCGGAATATAGTACGCCAATTGACAGAGATATATAAGGAACAGGGACGATTGGAGGAGATCAGGGAGTTGGAGGTGAAGATGGCGTTAGGGGTGGGTTAGGCATGAATCCATACCGCGGAGACGCCTTGCAGAACCGGGAAGTGCGAAGCTCCAATGACTAACGCTTATACGGATACCTCCTACCTCCCGATTTAAGCGACTCATAAGGCACAGCGCTCACCTAACCGAATTCTAGTTAGCGGAGACTCTTCAACTTGGTTATACCTAGTAGATAGTGTTGGTATATGAGCGATGCGAACGAATTCTTGTATGGTAGAAAGCATACAACTGGATTGATTAAATAGTATCACAAGAGCGGGCAAACCCGCGGTTCTTATGCTCGGTGTAATATTCCGCCTGAGCAATGGCCCATTCACCAGCACTGGTCTCTCTGTCGCGTCCACCAGTATACGCACTGCAAAGCGGGGCCGATAACCACTATATACCATCGCTCGGTCGTCCATAGCCAAGGTTTTTTTTTTCTTCCCAACCCCACAAAAAAGCTAACCACCCAGGGAATCTTTTTTATTGTTCTCTTTATTTGTTAGTTATACTTTAATTATTGGGTAACCGCTCATATAGCTAGGAATCCAACTTGACCCCTGCAATACCACCAGATAAACATCTTCCACGCAGCGCCCCCACCAAATACGTCACTTGCTACTAGCGCGATCCGCCTTGCAGGCTGTGCAGGGAGGGAGATGCAGCTGGCAGGGGTGGGAACCTTCGTCTCTCAACCTTGTCTACGAAGTAACCGCGACAAAAGTTATGGCGGGATGCCGCTTTTATGGTGCCCAAGGCAGACCCCAGGAATGGAGGTGAAGCCTAAAGTGGGCAATGCCTGTTACAGATTAATTCAGACGTGACACTGCGGTGCATGCCTGCAAATGCGCTTAAGACTAAAGGAGCGACTGTAGCTTATGTCACAGTCCTCCGTAGAGTTCGCGCTGACTTTTGTCTCGCTCAATAGCTCCCTGCTGGTATTAAACCTAATATGATCTCTTCATTCCCAAAGTTCATCACTCTCTGTCGCTTGCACATACAACGATGATTGCAGGACTCCGTCGTTGTTGCTCTTACATCCTCCTCGCTACTTCGTGTACTGCCATTCTTCTTGTCGGTGCTCAAGCCTCTACAAACGAGACCGTTGTGCTACCACTAGGCGCCTCAAATCATGGAGACCCCCACCTCGTATGCGTGCCAGCCAAGTGGAATGACATTCTTATCTTTTACCTCGGCAATTATGTCGCTCACGCTGCGACCATCGTATCTTTGCCAGGCAGCTCTCTGCTTGACAGTACAAGGGATGCCTTTTTTGCATTGTTTTTCCCCGTTAAAGGTGTATCGAGGGGTTTCAACGCGCTTTTCAGCCTTGCTTATTTCGCGCCAACGGACTTGCACGCCGCGGCTCGGGCGGGTGCATTGTGCAAGGTTGTCCGTAGCGCTGAGTATGCGCAGACGGTCTACGAATATACCCTGACATTGAATTGTGAGTGCTTTTGTTACCTAGACTGGGGGGGCTGGTTGTAAGACTTGAGCTTACCATCCCCTATAGCAAGATTGCTGGGAGGGAAAGTTCACGGGCGTGTAAAGCTCCCTTACGGGTACTGCTTGGCCGTTGTGCCCAGAACGGCCGCATTCTCTGAAGATTCTGCTAAAGAGACGACTCTCGGCTCGAATTATAATGCTGTGAAAATCCTTGTGGCCATTGGCCAATTATGTTTCACCACCATGACGATATATCGCTCCAAAGGCAATCAAATACACATATACGGCTATGCTGCATTCGGCCTCACGGTCACACAGTATGCCCTAATGTCCCTCGTCAATCTCCTTGGCAATTTGATGTGTCCGCAATACCCGGTCATGTACCTCGTCGAATCGGAAGTCATGCAAGAAGCCCGGATGCGTCCTGGCGCCGTCTTCGAAGGGGTCGCAGGAAGGCTAAAAGAGGACCGAGGTGATCTAAACAGAGACAAGCGTCGGCCGATCATCGGAGCCGGCCATCCCCCCTTCGCGCTATTACTTCCAGCAGTACTTAGACGGCTTTGGCGACATTCTATATTACTGTTACCGACGGCAATCTCAATTATGATTATTGGAGCATTTTCAGGCTTTAGGCCTGGCGGAAGCACACTAACTCAACGCTCTTTCACCATGGCATGGCTAGCTACGGGTTGTTTTTTTGCAGGCTATGATGTCCCACGGCCTGAAAAAGCTATCAAGAGGCATCTCCGCTGGAGAGGCCGACTTTCCCTTTGGTTCTTTAGACCTATTCTTGCTGCACCAGTATTTGCCGGCTTTGTGATTGTTGGGCAGATGTTGAAAGAGTATGGCGTTTGTACTCGGATTTTCTAGATCACAAGTTAAAGTCGAGGGGTCGTGCCTACCAGGAGGAGGAAATGCGGGGTAGTTGTTCCGGTTTGACCAATATCATGGTCCACCAAAAAGTCTCGACTGGCCGAAACTTTCCATCTTTCCCAACATCGACGTGATGAATGCAACATAAGAGTGGTACTTACCTCCATTCTTGAATAGTCCTTCCCTTTCCTTAGATAACTGCCTTGGTGACCTAGTTGGTTCGAAACTTCACCATCACAAGGCGATTCTGTTTTTGTCATGCTTCGGCCTGCTAGCTCCAGAGGAGCCTCCAACTAGGTTCCCATTGGGTGAACCCGAGAGCCAGAAGCATACCCGTCCAATTGCACTTGTTATCCGAAAATTGACTCGGGGCAATCGATTAAGCCTCCAACGTCACACAGAACCCGCCCTATCCAGAATCCTTTTTAGTGCCTCGGGGAGAGCCACCTAGAGAAATTCCCATTACGGGGATGTTCATAGAGAGCGGACCAATGAATCTGGGTGCAGAAATAAATAAAAAAAGGACAATTACTTGGATACCATGGTTTTTAAATTACTTGCATACCACACAATCGCTTTTTATTACCCAGTTACCACGATTTCTCTACCCACCAAACTAGCACCTATTGTTGGAGGTGGCGACTCGGCATTGTTGCCACGGTGTCAAGATCACAGAAAAGGGGGTGGCGATGGCGAAGCCATCGCCCATTTGACATGTATTTAATGCGGGCTCAACCCGCGCCCAATTCAAGTCAATCGGTTGCTCCAGAATATTGCAACACCTATGCCTAGGCTAAACTGGTGAGCAGTCTAGAGGGCACTGTTAAACTGTAGAGACTTAGCAGCAGCGACATGTAGCATAGTCACTGATATCCAACATTTTCTAGTTAAGCTGGAACTAGCACACGAAATAACTGTTTCAGTGCCTGACTTAATCGCCACTCAGCAAGTGGTTAAAGGCACTTTTCCCAAGTGCCGGGTAGACAACCTGGTCCTGTCGATTAGATATAGTTTCTAGTTAAAGGTTTAGCTAGGGATAGGTACTGGCGTCACGGGGTAGGGAAATCATGATATCCCAGCAATTGTCCCTTAAATTTTTGATTAACTGGAGTATTACAACAATGAGCGGTCCCGAGGGTTCTTATGCTCGAATCGGAAGATGAAAACAGCAACAAAGGTAATTGAATTCGGAATGTAATGCCATTCCGGAGAGGCAATGGATCTGCATACTAGCATGGATGCTTCCGGATATATATGCTTGCAGCCAAGCGGATGCGGTCATTCGAATACGGTCATTCCAATGCGCTCATTCCAACGGTAACATTTTTCGGCAGGGACTTTCAACCACGAGCGTGTAATGGGTCTTAATAAGGAGGTTGAAGCTCTGCCTACGAACTCTTTAAAATTTCTCGTTAGCGGACGTGTCTTTCATTCATCATATATCCGTTGGCTTACGGTGGGTCGCATTGTGCCCAAATTTAACCAAATCGGTCCTGGTCGTATTGACCCCGCTCTCGAGGACTAGCTTTGCTATAAAAGTCGCATGCCCGACACATTCTACCTTAGCTTGTAGCTCACTCGCGGTACCATTACTGGTATAGAAGCTATTTCATGGAAGTTCCCCTTGCTCTATCGTATGTGGCATTTAGAATTTGCCGTTGTCAAGCCTTTTTAGGCAAATCAGACACATTTCGTTAAAGTTGGCTCGAACTCATATTATACCACATGGTGGGATCTGTCCGACTACTTCATCGCAAAAGCACGCAAACGTTACCTAGCCTTACGGTTGCTGGACCTCACAATGTCCTTCAGTCATTCTTCCGCATGAAGTGTGGTAATTCTGGACGCCCCAAAACTCGCTAATTACATCAATGACTAGGGTTGATAAGGCCTCACTTACCATCGGACAGAATGGACAAGAGTCTTATCCGCTTTTGCCCCAGTGCCTCCGCGCTATGGATGTCACCCCAACTTTTCAGCCAGCTTTCTAGGTCCTCCGCCAGCATGACTGCTCGAGTTTTACACTCTCTATCGCCACGCTCCAAGCAAGAGATTGCATCCGCCAGGTAGGCTCGACTCTCATCCCTCTGGTCTTCCCGGAGACAGAGAAGTGCCAAGACCTTAGAAGCAAAGGCAAAGGATTGAGACTCGAGACCCCATTGGTATTCGCCGTTTACGTGAGGGAGTTCCATCGTTCTTCCGAGTAAATCCTCTGCTAGTTGTCGGCTCAACATCTGGTCGTCGAAGTTGTAAAACGCGGCATAGGTGAAGCCATGCAACACTGATATCGCTTTCTCTGACTTTTCCCCGAACTGGGCATCAGCCGCAGCCAGAAGCCGTGTGAAATTTGCGGCGAAGACCGCTTGGTGCAGACTTTGCCTATCCCAGTACTTGATATAGTTCGACCACATCGATAGGACTGTGGTATGGTCGGCACCGATGACTGACTCCATGCAGTGGATAGACTTCAGATAGCCGACCCGCAGCGTGCTAATCATCGCATCCCATTCTACATGAGAGAGGGCGTTCAGAAGTAGAAACACCGGGTGTTTAGTACCAAAATAGTTTTTCGTCAACTCTCGAAAATGGCGGAGAAATGCATACAGAAGCTGGCGATCATCGAGACTGACGCATATGCCATGAAGCCTATGGCACATTGGCCAGAACTTGACCACTATGCTGGGATCGCTGGCCGCGGCAAGAGGCTTAAGGCTTTGGAAGACACCGTCAAGAGTCTGGAAAGCGTGTTTTATTGAAGAGCCTTGGATGAGAACAGACACGCCAAAGCACTGATCCTCAACTTGCCGCCACCCCGCACTGTGATCGGCGGTTCCAGCAGGCGGAGAGATACTAAACATGTCCGCCATCCACCCCTTGCTTTGGAACAGCGCGGAGATGTAGTTCTGGACGCAGTGAACAGTGAGCTCCTTCCGGCGGTACCTGTCTGGGCTTTCGAGTAGCGACACAGGCGCTGTCGGGCAATGAAGGCGTCTCCGCACAAGGCTTTTGGCGGGGCCTCTTGCGATAAGTGGTCTCTTCCGTCTTCGCTGGGGAGCGGTAGCATGATGCCGATCGTCCCGCCCGCTTCCCCCCTTTTTGGAATACTTCGCGAATCCCCACTTTGTGAACCGGGACTTGTACATTTTCTCACTATGCCATCTGAGTTTTGGAGACTTCTGTGTAAGCGTACAAAATCTAACCTACCTCGCATGGAAATGGTATACAAGACTTAAAGTGCTCATAACGTCATCGAGGGTCTTCCCTTCTTCAAGGTACATTCGATGGATTATGGGCTTCATTTGTTCCCATTCTTGTTCTGGGCATTGGTTCGTATCTGGCAACGGAGGTCCCCGCGGACGTCGAGTGCGTTGTGTTAGCATCAGCGGAAGGGCTGGCGTTAAGATAGCATCCAGGCCTGGACCCTCATGTGGAGAGGGTCCAGCGACATCAACATTCCTTGGTATGAAGGCAGCCTGCTGTCCCATGCCGGGTATTTGGCTATCGGGGGTGACATCAACAATTCTAGACAGATCTGCCAGTGTATAGTCAGTGCACCCAGATAGAGTATTTACACGTGTGGCTTGGTGACTTACCTTCCTCTCTTATATTATAGTCGGGCATATGTGGAACGCGGCCACCCGCTCCATAGACCATTACTGAGGGTGAAGTGAGGAATGACCAGAAATTGGCGATCTCGTCGTCTGGCGCGCCTCTCGGAACACTGTCCCCATCCCGTTGGGCGGGTGGCAGCGGTGCTGTGTCAGAAATCGTCTCGGTTTGCTCGGGGCCTTGAAGAGGTACTTGGGGTATCCAAGCCCCGATATTTGCGATAAGTTGGACTTCACGCGCCATTGCCTTTTATCATATGGGTGAGCCTGGGTACATGAGCCTGGTATTAGGTGAAAGCGAAGCTGTCAGCGTTGGAATGAACCCGTTTGGTGGTCGGGAGTACGAGCCATTTAAGCGGGGCATTTCCAGAATCCCACAACAGCCTGCGCTCTTACATCTCATTCTCTCTCTCTATTGGGTAGGGTGATTAGGAGGCGTCACCTTTTGCCCGCCCACCCTACTGGCCAGAATTGGTAAAAGTTCCTCGCAGCAGGCTTGCAGCTGAGATGCGTGATGTGGCGTCGAGCTGCAAACGCTATTGGGTCTGGCAAGCCTCTTTATATATTTCGGCAATGATACAAACCCTCTTTGCACGAGGCACCTAGACAATCCTTGTGCCGCGGAATTTGAAGCATATCCGGATAATGCCCGCAAGGCCCCATTGGTGTTATTCTAGCTTTTCTACCACCGACGAGATGCCAACTTGAGCAGCCCGGAATCAGAACTGCATGACCGACATGACGCAGCATATAAAGCGAGCTGCTGCCTCCCATCTGGAGAACATGGACATTTGCTCCTAACTCAACTGATCAGACAACCTGTGATCGCCAACTACTCGCATATCAAGTCTTCTCAGTCAGATAGCCTCGGGAAACCACAATGAGTCCACCGTACTCAATGAAAAATGATGGCGAAAAGCCACACGCACGGTACGTGGTCATCAAAGATATAGAACCGCGGGACTAAAACCAAGTTAGCAAGGGAGAATATAGCTCAATGTTGAACGCTTACCTCTACGACACGAATTCTGTTCAAGACAGACTTTACCGACTCAGTCAGTTAAGCAGCGGCGAAGTAGAGCAGACGATGGATGGCAAAGTTGAACAATCTGATAAGGGCTTGTCTGGGGGAAGTGATAACAAGGATGCGCATATGGCGAAAAGGCTTGCTTAAAACGACTGATTTGTTGGTATTGGCAAAGCACTACCACCACAGTGCTGTTAGGGTGCACAGGTGCAAATTTAATGATTGCGTGCTGAAAGGTGCTTAGCTTCTGTCTCAACATTGACGTTCATTCCGCTTTTAACTGGCCTCTATATACTTCTATCTGTCTTGATGCTCATCAATTGTAGCTAATGCCAGAATCTAAGAAAGTCTGTCAGCTATCTTCTATCTATATAGCCTACCGCGGAGGCACAATTTGTTTAAGACCGTTGGGTTTGGTGAATTAAGCGAGAGGCCCCACACGAAAAGGCATAGAAGTATGGGCATCCGCTATCCTGGTGCTATAGATCCGAGTTTCTTCCAGCGATCTTGGACAACCACAATGGTCCCGAAGAACTGCAGCTTTATCGCAAGAATCTGAAATATAAGCGTGAGCGCTGCTACACAGCCGAGGGTTCCACCCAAGCTGCCCCAATACTGACGAAAGCAAACATACTGTATTTATGAACACCGTCAACAAATTAACGGAAATCCACCCCGCAGTAACCGGATCGCGCAGGACCACGCTGAACGAGGCAAGCCAATTAACGGATGGTATGAAATCCTTGGGACAAAACCGCCCAATCTCGACGGAGATGGCATGTATGCCATGCACAAGCCATAAAGGCTGATGGAAAGAGTAACCAGCATCCCCGGCCAACGGCGCTGAAACGCTGCATGCTCAGTGTCGTTCCTACCCGTATCAGCTCGCACGCTTGTCGAGCCTTTCCGATGCGGTGAGTCGCCGAAGCCGACCGCGCGAGGAAACGGTTCGCAGCTTACTGGTTAGACAGGACAGCAGAAGGTAACGAACCCTGGCGCCCATCATTGGGTATAATATCATACATAACCGAGCGAGGTTCGGGCCCCCCAATGGTCTAATATTCGCGGCCACGTGGAAAATTTATGCCCTTGAAATACTAGACATTTCTACATGATTGGTGGAAATTTCGGCCTCTAGCAGGCTTAATGCTTGCACACGAGCTCCTGCGCCGTGGGGTGAGGTCTTTTTTTTTTTTTCATAGCTTGAAGGTTTGTGGGCGATGCGCGAGGGTTCCGCTGTTGAACACCGGTGAAGCAAGCCTCACGACTTGTCTCGCATACCCCTGTCCCCTGTACGTAGGTGTGTAAGATACATCAAGCGAACAAACATAGCCCCGACCAGCCTTTCCCCACCACCTAGTCTCCCTCCTTTCCATCGCTTGTCCCCTACATCCCCACTCACCGTCCCCTCCCCGCAGCCCTACACCTCTCGCAAACCGTCTCGACAGCCTGGTGATGACCGTAGTCCGTGAGATATGGGCACCTCTCCGGGGCCGGCGTGTCGTGGGTGAAATCCAGGACATAAGTCACGTCCTGGGAGCGGCAGTAGTAGCATGTTGTGAGGCAGCGAATGCACATTTTGCTTGATTGGCTTGGCGGTAGTGCTGGTGTGTGTGTAGTGTTGTTTCTCTTTTTTGTACGGGGAGGGAGGAATGGGGGTTTCTTTAAATAGTATTTAAGGGACTGGGGCATTCACTTGCTGGGAGAGAAGGGATTCACTGGATTCGGTGCAGGGTGTTTGGATTTTGGTTTGCGGGTTGCGATGTTGTGTCCAGAAACCTAGGGGAGAGGGGAAGAGAGGTTGCCTGTTGGGCTGTGTGAAGATGCGGTAGACTTGGGCTATTAATTAACCGCCCGGAGTGAGAGAATTCAACAGCTTCACAATATCCTCGTGACCGGCCACGGTCGCCCACATCAGCGGCGTCCAACCGTCCATGTCTGGGGAATCCGCCACAACATCGTCCCGGCTAAGGAGTAGCTTTGCCATCTCCATGTGGCCTTTTGAGGCCGCCCACATTAGCGGCGTAAGGCCTTGGGAGTCCTGGGAGTCTGCCGCAACGTCGTCTCGACCCAGGAGCAGCCCCACCAATTCCATGTGGCCATGTAAGATCGCAAACATCAGCGGCGTCTGACCATTCACATCCCTAGAGTCCGCTGCGACGTCGTCTCGGCTCAGAAGCAGCTTTACTATTCCCACGAAGCCGCCTTCAGCCGCCCACGACAGCGGCGTCCGACCGCACCTGTCTCTGGAGTCTGCTGCGACGTCGTCCCAGCCAAGGAGCAGCTTTACCATCTCCATGTGGCCTTTTGAGGCCGCCCATGTTAGCGGCGTAAGGCCTTGGGAGTCCCGGGAGTCTGCCGCAACGTCGTCTCGACCCAGGAGCAGCCCCGCCAATTTCATGTGGCCATGTAAGATCGCAAACAACAGCGGCGTCTGACCGTTCACATCCTTGGAGTCCGCCGCGACGTCGTCTCGGCTCAGAAGCAGCTCTACTGTTCGCACAAAGCCACCTTCAGCCGCCCACGACAGCGGCGTCCGACCGCACCTGTCTCTGGAGTCTGCCGCAACGTCATCTCGACCCAGGAGCAGCGCCACCAATTCTACGTGGCCATGTAAGATCGCAAATAACAGCGGTGTCTGGCCATTTACATCCTTGGAGTCCGCCTCGACGTCATCTCGGCTCAGAAGCAGCTCTACTATTCCCATGAAGCCGCCTTCGGCCGCCCACGACAGTGGCGTCCGACTGCACTTGTCCTTGGAGTCTGCTGCGACATCGTCCCGATTTACGAGCAGCTCTACTACTTCCATGTGGCCATTTGAGGCTGCCCACGACAGCGGTGTTCGACCACCTACGTCTTTAGAGTCTACTGTGACACCGTCCCGACCCAGAAGCAGCTTCACTATTTCCAGGGAGCCGCCTTCAGCCATCCACGATAGTGTCGTCCGATCATTCACGTCTTTGGAGTCCACTGCGACATCGTCCCGGCTTAGGAGCAACCCTACTACCTCCACATGGCCTTGCAGGGCCGCCCGCATCAACGGCGTCCGACTGCACTCGTCCTTGGAGTCTGCTGCGACATCGTCCCGACTTAGGAGCAGCCCTACTACTTCCATGTGGCCATTTGAGGCTGCATACGATAGTGGTGCTTGGCCGCGTATGCCCTTGGAGTTCACCGCGACGTCGTCCCGACTTAGGAGAAGCTCTACTACTTCCGTGTGACCACTTGAGGCTGCATACAGTAGTGGTGCTTGACCGCATATGTCCTTAGAGTTCACCGCGACGTCGTCCCGGCCCAGGAGCAGCTTTACCGCCTCTATGCGGCCCATAAAGGCCGCCCACATTAGCGGCGTGAAACCTGCAGAGTCCTGGGAGTCTGCCACAACGTCATCCCGACTCAGGAGCACCCTCGCAAATTCTACGTTGCCATCCGAAAGGGCAACCGACAGCGGCGTTCGACCGTCCACATCCTTAGAGTCCGCTACGACATCGTCTCGGCTCAAAAGCAGCTCTGCAATTTCCGTGAAGCCGCCTTTAGCCGCCCACCACAGTGGCGCCCGACCGCACTTATCCTTAGAGTCTGCCACAACGTCGTCCCGACCCAGGAGTAGTTTCACGATTTCCTCTTGACCGCGTGAGGCCGCCCATGACAGCGGTGTCCGACCTCCATCGTCCTTAGAATCCGCCGCTACCCCGTCTTTCAGTAGGCCTACTATGAGGCTCTTCAAACCAAAATATGCAGAAAGATGGATCCCGGAAACGTGCTCTGGGACCCCGTCAAATAAGGGAGATGGATAGTCTGGGTTTAGCATAAGTTGAGCAGAGGATAAAACTTTAGGGGTATTCTTGAGAAAACCCAGAGCTAAATCTTTAACAGTGTGCTCTACCTCGCCACAAACATGATAACCCCAATTTTGGGCTGCATAATCGAGGAGAGGGTTCCGCCGTAGTCGATCCTCCGACCACTCACTAAATGAGCAGGGGCCTTCCAAGAAAGTATTGAACGAAAGGTAGGTGAGACAAGTCGCGGCGATTCTCTGTTGGGCACCTGGGAATCGCTTCGAGCAGTTGCGCTCGAAATACTCCCGGGTAGTGTAGTGTACTAACCGGACTATGTTGCTTTTCTGGTCGACTGTCACTAGGCCTGCACAGGCGGACACCAGTTCTTCAATATCCGAGAGATTCTCTTCGTCCAGTTCTAGTTCACCGGGCTCAACTGCAAGAGCGTGTTGAAGCTCTGGGACAGTCAGCGGCCTCCGGGCGTAGGTGACCCAGGATAGGACTTGTCCAGCTAGTTCTCTAAAACCTGACTGTTGGCCATTAATCCTCTCCAATGCTTCGTCGTACGCGATATCCAGTGCATCAGATCCCTTTGGGAGCCTCTTTAAAGCATTTTTAATAGCTTTGGGACTTGTCTTATCCGTTAGCGAATCTAGGTGGAGTTGCGCAAGAAGGAACCTGACTAAAGGCGTTAGAGGTGTGCTGCCCAGTTTCACGCTCGACGAACATACATTCCATCCACGACATCGATTATATTGCTTTTTATAATCTCCTGCAGGTTTATATTCCTCATGACACAACTGGCCATTCGGGGCATCTGACCCTCTAGATATCTTTGTACATCGCCATCACTGGCTCGAATCTCTAGCCGTATAGCTTGTTGGAACTCCTGCATTATTTTTGGCACTGGGCGTGAAGTTGCCATCAAGTTCATGTTGTTAGTAGCTTGTAGCGCATGGATTTTGGAGAGTAAAAGCTGACGTCTACCATCGCTATCAGAGCATTCATCTAGAGCGTCAACGAGTATGAAAACCTGGGAGTATCTGCTCATCTCAGAATGGAGCAATTTAGAAAGTTCGTCAACCGTAGGATGTGTTGCCCTGTTTATGTGGTGTGTATAGAGCTTCCTTAGGTTCTCAGAAATTGGATGGCCTTCTTGGAGTAGTTGCTTCAATACACTCGCAAGGAGATTAACAGGTGTGTGGTCCAACCGGCTTCGGTAGTCACAATATATGTAGGCTATCCCGATCGTTTCGTGCCGAATGGTGTTCCACAGGTAGTCCACCGCAGTTGAAACTAGCATGGTCTTGCCGGCGCCAGGAATCCCAGGGCAAAACAATGTCTCCCGAGTTCCATTGAGCCATTTTTTGAATTCAGCAGATTCGAGAAACCACTCTCCGGTTCCTTCCTGCCGTCTAGCAATATAATCGTTCTGCTGCAAGGAAAAATCGAGGGGAGACAGCCAGGCGATAATATCTCGACTCTCCTGGGCTAGCAAATCGCGTCAGAGACTACCAAAGCAAGAGCGTAAACAAAGGGATAGGGAGCCCTCACTTATCTGGCTGACTCGTAACTGGGCAACCGTCTTGCTCATCTCACCAACTTCGTCGCACAAGCTTGCAATATTGGCCTTAATAGCTTGAGACAGGCCACTTTACACAATGAGTGCTCGCGGCCCAAAGGGCGGATGCGATCAAGTACGCACATGTGGTCATTTTGCAGCGCCAGGTTGAATAGCGTCTTTTGATGCTCAATTGTACTAAGGATCTCTCTAACCTCTCCTTTCTGGAATGGCCAAGCCAATTCCTTTCCAACCTTCTTCAAACCACCAGCCGGCTCTAGCTTCGACGCCAGGCGCTGGATGGCTATTCTGAACTGTTCGATCGGCCCGTTTGGCACGTTCAGCGACTTGATCGTCGCAGACCAAGAATCCCCCCATTGCGTACGTTCTCCATGATCCTTCAGAAGGAATAAAATGCCGCTAACGCTAGTCACCTCGCCAAGGATTCTGCGACGGTCTTCAGAGGCCCCTCCCACATCGTTGAGGTATTGAACGACCGTTCCAATAAGCTGAAGAATAGCAACGATACTAGCTGAGATGCTGAGTGGATCCCCCATATCACGCAGAAGCTCTGCCCCACGCTCGAAGCGCAAGAAGTAGAGATAAGAGCAATGGGTCCCAGACCGCAGCCAGTTGCAAGGCTGAACCGGCGCGGCTGTGCTCCGAAGGCGGTGTAAAAGGCTCCGATGACTAAGGCATTTTCGCTTAGTTGACCAGTCATTCAGCACAGGCACTGTTGTGAAGGTGCGAGGGCGTAACAGTTGGCTCCGCCACTGATATCACCACCACCAATCTCGAACGAACTTTTATGCTAGTGCCCTAGTAACCAGTTACATGCAGCGCCTATCCAAGTCTCTGCATCTCTGCATCTCCGCACCACTCGGTTCACAGCGGTTCTGCCAGTTCTATCAGTTCTAATGAGCGACTGAGCCCGCATGCCAAGACGCCAAGATAACCAACGCTCCCATGAGCCCACACGCCAAGATGCTAAGAGAATCGAGAGGCCCGATTGCGTGGGTCTAACCTTCTGTCTCTCTTCCTTTCCTTCGAAGCTGCTTCTTGCATGTCTCTGCATAAACGGCTGGCCACACCCACCAGGGCACTTTTGGCAATCCCGTCATGAATCTCCCACGGCCACTCGCGAGTCGTCGCCAATATCGTGCGCGCCAGGTCGGGAGCTGCAAAAGCGACCCGATCTTATTAGATAGAAACCTGTCTGTATAGAGCAGGAGGATAAAGCATTCGAGACGTGAAGGGGGAGGGTGTTGGTCGTTGCGGTGATTCCGGACGTATGGTTGACGGTGGCTGTCGCCAGGTGGTGGAGATTAGATGCAAATCTTCGCCGTAACGGTTAATGGTCAGCTAGCTAGTGGTAAACTGGATGAAAGTGGGATGATTATGATTATGATGGTGGTGATGGTGCAGGCAGCAAGTAAGGCACGGAGCTGAACGCAATGAACTTCGCGAGGTTGAACCCGGGATTAGCCAAAAAAAAAAAAAAAAAGGAATAGGGAAATTTAAAATAAATTAAAAAAAAAAAAAAAAGAAAACTGTGTGATTGAGATTTTCGAGATTTTCACCTTGGAAAAAATAAAAAATAAAGAGTCAGAGTCGGAAAAAAGAATTAAAGGGAAATTAGGAATCAAGCGTGACACCGACCGCACCCACACGAGCTTCCCCCAAACAAGCACTTTGTTCCACAATCCGAGGAGGTCCTCACCCAACACACATCGCTCTGATGCGCCTCCCAACAGCCTAATTCCCAATTCAATTAGTTCGAGATTCACCCCAGCTGAACTCCCCCAAGCCAACACTGCACAGCGACAGGGGCGGTGCAGCTGAGCCAAGCCCCTATAGGAGATCCAGGTCCTCCGCAAGCCACAACATCGCTAATCCCAGCTCACGACACTACACCCCCTCCCCATCGGCACAACGACGAAAGAAGTCCACACGTTTAATCGGACGGCACGCGGCTCTCTCCCCCCCTACAGCCTGCTACCTGCTACTGCTACCTGCTAGGGCCATGCACGGCACATCTCGGTGGCGAGCTGAAAAGGATCGTCATGAGGGTGTGTTGGGAGCTTCGATATGTGGATGGGCAGGGTCGCGTAGGGGACCTCGCCGACCCACCGTGCTCGAGAGGCCCAGACGAGGTAGAAACGGGCCTGACCGCCGGAACGTCAGTGCCAGAACGCGAAAGCAAAGAGGTAAAGTACATTGTATACCGTCTCGAGGCACATTCTTCCCGTCCCACGGGAGCAGGCTGGACAGTAGACAGCTGGACTCGGATGGTTTATTTTGCCATGTCTTATTTTAACCATTCGATTCTAGGCCCCACTAACCCTACTCAGGCCTCCTCAGCATATCTATCCCGGGGGCGAAGCCATCGCAACCCCCGCTCTGGTGAATGTCATTACACAATTCTGGAAGCGGCGCGAAAAGAGAGCCGCCCCTGTGCGCCTTGAGCGGGATGGGACCATGGGGGTTGGTTGGAACTGCCTCGGTCTACTCGCGAAGGCGGGATGGACTGGACTGGAACAAGCAAGTCTTGGTCCCGTCGTCTCGGTTTGGTTGGCACAATAAGTGTTTGGGAGATCGAGTTCGATGTTCTTATATTCCGTTGGTTTTGCCGTGCGAGGAGGACGAGCGGCAAGAACTTTCAACCTTTTATCGTCCAATTTGCCAAAAGGGAAAATTAAAAAAAGGGAACGGAATAACCAGAAGGTTTGCCCCACGTCCCAAACATTTATTTCAATTTTTCTAATTTTTTTAGTCCGCATCATAGGATTGGCCTGTCGACACGCTGCAGCAAAAAAGCGATCCGTCCACCCCATGACAATTCCCGCATAGACAACCCTCCGTGTCAGCATTTCGCCAACAAACTTCCCCCCCTACCCGACTACGATAGTGCCGCCGGCAGGAGTGGGAGATATATCTAACCCATCTATCCCATCGATCCGTACCATATACTATTGCATGTACAATCCAACATCATGCCTGCAATCGGGATATCCCACCCCCCGTCATCAACAACAACACCGGCGCCGATGGCAGCGAACGCCAACACGATCGCCGACGACAACAGCACGCTAAGCAATCTCTGCCAAGCCTTCCTCAAGACGACACGCCGGCTCCTTCCCGGCAAACCAAGCACGTATCTCATCGCCATCACCGGCCTCGCCATCATCCTCGCCGCAATATCCGCTACGTACCAAAGACTCCGACGCCGCACCGTCGCCATCACTGCGGATCAGCGCGGGGATGCGAAGAGGCCCGCGCGGGGGTACGAGGATGACGAGAAGGAATGGTTACTGAGAGACGAGGACGCGCGGCTGGAGCGAAAAGGGGGAGAGCAGGAAGGGGAGTGGTGCGGATGGCAAGAGGGTCCGCGGGAGCAGGATCTACAACGACTGCCGCGATTCACGCCCCAACGCCGCTGGAGCGACCTTGCACCGAACACACCCGACATCTTCCCCATCCCACCGCCGCCCAACATCTCCAACATCCACCCCATCCCGCCGCCGCCCAACAACCACCATCACCACCACCGGCCCATCCCACCACCACCTAACGCCAACCACCACCACCACCACCACCCCATCCCGTCCTTCGCACCCATCCCTCCACCACCACCACCACCACCACCGTCCCCCCCCTCCCTCGCCACGTTCCCCCCCAACCCCCTCAG